>JABMBR010002098.1:0-29780 GCA_018881525.1 Meteorus sp. PSUC_FEM 10030008
CCCCCCCCGCAATCATTCTGTGTTCATACCAATTCACATTTTTTCAATAAATTTTATTTACAATGGAACTGTTGCCAATACAAAGGACCAGCTGAGAAAAAGAATTGAACGCAAACAGTTTAATTCATAAAATTACAAATTTATTTGCTCCTTCTTTTGTTCGTTCTTATGAAAAATAAAAAATTTTCATTAGTTCAATTATGGACGGAATTGCATCGAATGTTGGGCGGTTTATATCTAATTACATAAAATTCTTGATAGAAAATAATTATTTGACTGTCATACTCTGAAATAAAAGAGAAAACTTTCGAAATGTTTGCAATCAGATCGATTTGTACTTATTTTTCTCAGGACAGTTCAACTATGTACACTACACTCTATGAAAAGGCTATTAAAAAAAAAATCGACAACGATTACATTGTTATTTTCGTTCTTTCAACAAGAAATTAATTTCTTCATTTCACTTAAAAAATCATATTCTAATCTCGCAAGATCGTTAAATTCAATTACAAAAGTTATCATTACATCAAAAATGGACGGAGTTTTTCAATCTACTTTTCAATAAAATATCAAACGTGTCAAAAATTAGCTACAATAGTTTTATAATTTCTTTCATCTATCTCAGAAAACTTTTATGTCTATAATTCATCGCTCGAAGAATTCAACAGAAGAGAAGATCTAACCTGACACAGATTTATCTACCAAGTATAAAAGCTAACAAAAGACTGAAAATCGATGCAACTATCGAATATCTGATGGCACTAGCACCAGCATTGCAATTAACAATTCTCTCTGCTCTCATAAAATCTTTGCCCAAATATCTGCTGAATTCTCTTTCTTCTTTGGGTACAACAACCAACTGTTGTGTAGCATCTTGAAAAATTAAATCACTGTAAGGCCTTTCGCTACTGAACATACTGAAACTATATTCATCAGCTTCTTTCCTCCCATAAAATTGTTGTGTATAAAGCAACAAATTAATAAAAGTATTAATCTCTGTTTCATTGAGTGGATAATAATCAGTTGATCCTCTTGTAACAATCGCGTTGGCTTTAACTTTGCCTAAGTTACAAATTTCATATTCATCACTTGACCGTCTTGTACCATCCGGACACAACAGTTGAAAATCTTTGATGAATGTATTACGCGCCCAAGTTTCTATGCGTTTGCTGTCAGTATTTTCGAAAACAGTTGTGTGCTTGACAAACGCAACATCACCACCGCCTTCAACCAAACAACGAAATGCTCCAGTGTATCCGTAAAAATCTTCAGATGCATCTCGACGACACAGACGCGAACTGGAACCGTGACATAAATCGCACATATTCTCGTATGGTAGACCAACATTGTATTCATTACTTAATGCACCTGGAATGCAGGATTTTGTAAAATATTCTGCAGCTGCATGAACTGAATCGCAACCATAACCTCGAATCCATTCGTTTGACAACAAATATGCCATTGGATAAACCCAACCCGCTGCCATATTTATTCCAGTATGACAAGTGTACTTGTTTTTGAGATAGGTCAACTGAGTTGATGGATCCGATTCTTTCGCCACTGCTACAACGTAATATTCTGGACTTGGTAAATTGTAGATTTCAGACATGAATGGAATGAGATTGTAAATCAACCCAGCAGTGTAAACATCGCCTGCGTCGAATACAGCAACGTCAGCAACTCTACAATGAAAATGTTCCATTAAGATCAGGTTGGGACAATTCAACTGTGTTCAATCAGTTTGTTAAATGTTGATTTTGTTGAATTTAATTATTACCCTTCACGAATTGCACGCATGCAATTTATTTGACTGGTGGCACGATAGCACTCAAGTTCTGGTTGCAACAGTTGGGCCTTCAATGCGATCTGTAATAAATAAAAAATTATTTCAATATTCCGTTTAATTCTGGTTGTTGTACACGAGTTTTATCATTCGTAATTCACCTTCATCTTGGCGCATTTCTCTTTCTCTGGATCGGAAGTTACACACAACTTCATAGTTGCAATTGGGCACTTTCTCACACCCAAAATAGCATTGAGTGCCGAGCCCAAATAATGTTCATGAGTTTGATCTTTCTCCACAAGTGAAATGAAGTCTTTTGCTGAATCCGAAAAGAGTAAATTATGTTGGTGTCCATATTTTGGTACTGACTCAAACAAATTAAATCCCTCCAAGGATTTCACACCCGGTGGATTCAACGGATCATAATTTTCAGTAGCATTGTACGGAAATCTTCCGTAATAATTTTTATTCGTCTCATCACTGTTGTAACTCGTATTACTGTTATAACCTTCATAATTGTCCACACTGCTATCGCTGTTGTAATTTCTATTAAAGTTGCTGTTAAATCTCAATCCATTTTCATTCCCTT
This sequence comes from Meteorus sp. PSUC_FEM 10030008, assembly GCA_018881525.1. Taxonomy (NCBI): domain Eukaryota; kingdom Metazoa; phylum Arthropoda; class Insecta; order Hymenoptera; family Braconidae; genus Meteorus; species Meteorus sp. PSUC_FEM 10030008. Next base: position 2,373 of record JABMBR010002098.1, read on the forward strand.
CTGTTGAATTATTATTCACCGTGCTATTCTTCCCGAACACATGAACAGCTTTTTCCAAAAATCTTTGATACAACCGTCGCATATTTATATCCGTCGCTGACGATGTAACAATAGCACGAGATGGTACAGAGCCCCAATGACATTCCTGGTAATTATCAACTGACTTACGTGAACCATCACGACATAACAATTCAAATTGATCTTTCGTCACAGATTGAAAATTAACATTACTCGACGTCATTTCACGAACAGTTGTATGAACCAAAAATGCTATTTCACCAGCTTCAACTAAACATTTGAATGCACCTTGATAATCAGCATACGGATCAGCATGGGTACAGATTTTTCCAGGCACCTCACCGATACAAAGTTTGCACAATTGATCAGAATTATCGCCGAGTGGATTGTAACGGTCAATCAACGAATTGATTGCACAACTTGGACCGAAATATTCAATTGTTGATTTAACATGATTGTTGCAATCAATAACTTGCAGTCCACCTTCGTGCATCAACGTGTACAATGGCGTTATCCAACCAGCTAATTTACCAACACCAGCAAAACACGCTTTTTTACCACGTAAATGGTGTAATGAAGTCACTTCAGGTAAAGAATCTTTTTTGATCACTGCCACTGCATATTGTAAACTCGTACCAGTTTCAGAAACTTCTTGCATTATTGGAATCAAACTGTGATATCTACCACCAATGAATACTTCACCAGCATCAAGAGTTGTTAAATGAGCAGTTCCATCATCTAACATAGTCATACACTCTTCTTTACTGAATGCGTTCACACATTTAATTCCAATATAATCGCGATTTTTGAATTGAGATTTCTCGTCTTTGAGTGCTTCAGAGAACGCCAAACATTTTTTCTGCTCCTCCAACGACACTGTACACCAAGTGGCAGTGTAATTTTTTTCAGCTGCTTTGTAATTTATGTTCGGATTGTACCCATCGTAATTGTTGTAATATTCACCTGGAATATCAAATAGATAATTAACAAACTCGTGAATTATTTTATCGTTTGTTATATTGTTCATGATTTTCATTCTTTATCCAAGAAAGTGTACGACTGTTGCCTAAGGCGTCCAATTATGACATTGATAACTATAATAATCAAAGTGATTATTGTGATAAAACGATTTGAAGATGATCAATTACATTCAGGCGCGGATAAACAATAAAACCACGCGTCCGTAATGGTATTATTGAACTGATATTGTACGACAACTACAACCTGAGTCTCAGGATGGATAATATAAATAAATTGATGAAGTATTTTTACCTGTTGCTGTTCTACAGATAAAAATGGTAATAAACAATTGTAGTGCAATACACATTATAGTTACACGCTCCATCATAATTATTCTGTCCGTCAGAATTGTTTTTCACATTTCTCAGTAACTAATCCTTCAATTCGTAAAATTATTCTATTTACGTGCACTTTTTTCCCCTTTTTAACGCGATGAATTGGGTGATACGTTCACCTGTCCACACCCATTCAACAAGCAAGCAAAGATTCGTCAGCGGGCGTCGGCTCTTCCAATTTATTACATTATACATTAATCATTCTCATTTCAATATTTTGTATAGATATCGCCACTACGTCATTCTCGTGCCTTAGAGCTTTAGCGCATTGACGCTTTTTACAGTGGCGTTCCAATCGTTCAGCACAGACTGTCGTCTGGTGTGATAATTTATTGCGTTATGAACCATCTCATTGTGTTTTTAGTTCATGCTCAAGATTCAAATCACATTTGAAATTATCCGTGGACGACTATTTTCTTCTGCGGATGATTTCAATTGAGGAAATGCTCATATGTGCACATCTCTCATCGTAGCAGAAGATTCATATCGTTTTGAATTATTAAAACAATACGAAAAACAACGAGAAATTCATTGGAGTCGATGCAAACTTCAGACCATGAATATCATTTTTTCATCCATTTATTTTCAACCTCTCCCCATCTCGCTTTGATTTACATGCGCTAACTCTCATACTTCACTAGTCTTCACTTATTTCACATGTTTTTGTCGATGACATATACATCAAGTGGAGACGATAAATGCCAAAATATTGTTGTTATTACAAAGTAATGAAACATGTATAAATGTTATTTTCAATCTAACTAACATTAGAATTATAACGTGACTTTACATAATTTCCATTTGTCATAGTTAATTTTACATTTCATTTTTTCTTCTCTACACCTTCTCTACTTCATTATATTCGTAATGATACATCAATTGTTATTTTCATAATTCTGTTATGTCCAATATAATCATTGGCTGAGGCACAAATTTATTCAAATTGCCTGCGCTATGATCACGCAAACGTGTCAAATTATTCTCAGTGATTGCAATGCACATATTTATATATGTTTATGACATATTGATTCTAAAAATTTGGCAGTAAATTATCTACACAGTCAATCTTTATTCATTCACTCCATCACACATGTTTCCCTATTCTCTTCACTCCCATTCGTTCTTTCAATGGAGGTTAACCCCTTTTAATTGAGTCATCCATACAATTCTTCACAATTCACAGACATTTTTCGCAATAATTGCTACAAGATTTATTACCTCATGCATAAATGATAATGTCACAATTATTCGTTCAAAAAAACGTTACAAAATATATAATTTGTGGCAAATTTGCAATTATTGGGAAGCTTATTTGGTTGATTTCTCTTTCATCAATTTACTTTTTCATTATCAAATGATCAAATTGTTTGCGCTCTGTGCATTAAAAAATGCTATGTACTGTTCGATCTCGTTTTTGATTGAATGATTCACCTATCGTTCTATATAAAATACAAACATGCACACATAACCATACAAATACATTCAGTGAATAACCACGGAAAGAAAAATTGGATATTCATTTGTTACTATCTCGTCAATTGAATTAAATTAAGTTCAAAACGAAATCAACTATGTGAACTAATATACTTCATGAAAATACTGGTCATAATATTCACAGTGATTTGTTTTATCATCTTATGAAATTGTAATTTATTTTCTACGTGCTCTTGATTTGTATAAAATTACGTAAATTTTATGTTTTTTATCCATTTATGTACTGTTTCATGTAAAATCTGATAACCGATTGAGTATAATAATTCTCCTATTCAAATTTATGTAACAGTCGGCGTAATCTTGTAGATGAAATCAAACTCAGTATCTTATAATGATAATATTTACTACTTTAATTTATCATCGCATTAGAGTTTCGCGCAGTCAAAAGAGAAGACCACTGGCATCGTATTGTATTTTACACTGTGCTCCATACAAAAAAACCTAAAATATTATCATAAGTGAGTGTAGTGATGAAGAAATTGGTGATAGAAAGTGGAATTAGAAACGAGGCGTGATCCAATAACATCAAATCAGTATGCCTGAATACAAATTTCTTTGTTCCTTCATCTGACGCAACTACTTTCAAGCTGTAAAATATTCAAAAATATTTCACTAAGGGACATAACGAAATCGGGTCGCTTTCGTCATAGCTAACACGTAGCAATATTTTTGTTCGTTCAAATTTCTCGTCACTCGTTCCACATTCAAATGTAGAACCAATCATTCAAATTTGTTGTATTAAACTTATCAGATTTTTGTACAGTAATATTGTGATGCGCAAAATTCAGATTATCAGAGGTAGGCATTGCGATTGCGCGATCATTTTAGGATTCTCTTCTTTCCCACCATTCATTCTATGCACACATTGTCGTCCTTCACTTTACATTTCCTGTGTGACTTACGTTTTAATTATCTATCAATTCACTTCGAACATTAATCTCCAGATATCATTCTTTTAGTCTCCTTATATTTTTGTTTTTTTAACTCTCTGTATATCCACTCATGGTTGAGGTTCTGGCGGGATGATTGGACGGAATTGTGGTAATAAATAGCCGCGTTCCATCTCATTCACTTCTTGCTGATCTGGTCCACTTATAGCAACATTTGATCGTGCCAAACTGTTACGTTGTCGACACATGTAAGGCGTTTCACCAGGCGATGGTGTATCTCGATCCTGCATAATCGCATCAACAAATTAATAAATTAATCAACTTCATTACAGGAATTTATCAGATTCATAACAGGAACTTTGTGAATAGTAATGAAGGGAATGGATGGATGGAAGGGACGTGCCTCTACTTATTTTGCAGTGGGAAATGAGGGGAGGATGATTTTGACAATAAATCAGTTCTCGTCAATGATCGTACTCGAATCAGATTTCACAGCATCCAAGCAACTTCCAACACACTGAGTTGCCATTGTAGAAAAATTATTTCTTTGAACATAGTACTACAACGAAATAAAAGAGGTTATGGGAATAAAATGACGGGTGAGAGTATCGTGTAAGATGAGAAAGAAAAATCATTGGAAATTGATCAGAGAATGTGTGGATGGACATTGTGGTTCATGCACTTATTGATCTTCTATCAACTCACTTGTTTCGAAGGGCCACAACACGTCGCTTGGTTACAAGGCTTGTCCGTTTTCGGACAATCGAGAACACAATCTTCTGTTGGTGTTTCTTTTACTTCGCTATTAGAATGATACTGTAAGGAAATAATTGTAAATTGCAATTGTACATGGCAAATTGATGTTTCAATCCTACAATTATCACGTACCTCAATGAATTCTGGTTGAATTGTTGTAGAATGAATGCCCTCATTGTGGAAGAACTCTTTTACTTGCTCGGCAATTTTCATATATTCTGATAAATTACGACAACGTATGTGAGCTGATGCGATGATACGATCGCCTGCCAATTGCCAAACGTGAAACTCATGGACTGCTAATACACCATCGACATTCTCCAGCAATCGCTGTTGAATCGCTTCGACCTATGAATATTCAACTTAGCATAAGATTCAGAGGAATTTGTATAAATGATCGATGGAATGGACTAAGATAACGCAGTAGAATCCAGTAAAATTAATCACTGAATATTACTTGAATGTGTGTTGGAACTGTCTGAAGAAGTATCAACGCAGATTCTTGAAGCAGTGGCCATACCGATCGTAGAATCAGTACAACTAGCAGCAGCGACAATGCTGGATCGATGTAGTCTCTGTAAAAAAAATCGAATAAGTAAATAGAACATTTGCCAGGGTTTTTATAAATTAAAACGAAATTTTTAGTCACTTGTATTGCCATTCCGTCAACCAAACAATGAGCGCTGATACGATGACAATAACTGAACCAAGTGCGTCTGATAGAACGTGTAAAAATACTCCACGCATATTCATCTGACTTGCATCATGAGAGTGTCCATGAGCTTTTTTAACTGCTGGTGGAGATGGTCTGTATGCTTCATCATTCTCATTATCATCAGTACCAACTAATGTGCTCAATCTGTTATGACTTCGTGATATTCCATGAGAGTGTCCATGCACATTGCCGTGTTCTAAATTTGTTGAAAGAGGAGAAGATTGTTATTTTTCAATAAAGGAAAAGAACTTCGTGTTAAAAATGCTTTCGATGATAAATGAACCGAAGAATTATTATCTATTGCACGTATACGGATCCATATCTAGTTTACTACACAAAAAAATAAAATGTCTTATCAAGCATTATGCCGTATTCATAACTTATATCTGTTTTCACAGTTCAGTAAAATTTCAATTTATCAGATCGCTCTTTTTTTTTCTACAACCAACATCCGAGTCTAACACTCAACTTATCTTTGCCACTCTCAGACATCAGATAGAGAGTTTGTTAACCTATAATTATTGTCAGAACGTTCATTATCATAGGTAATATCAAAATGTCAAATAGAATTACACGATAAAAGTCATATAAGATGAATTGTTCGGCCCAATTATAAAGTTGTTTATCTAACCTATAAAGGACGTGGAAGGAAGGATATAGGGGCAGGTAGGAGCACATGACTTCTGATAGATTTCCAATTCATCAACTCTCGGATGAATTATTTCTCGTCGTGAAGCGCCTTGAATGAAACATAATCAGAATTATTTCAATTGTTTTGTAATGAGCGATCACTAATGACATTCACATCCGTAAATATATCAATGTCATACAATTTTTGAAAGACAATCTGATGAAACAACTAAAAAAACTTGAATCAGTCTGCCATAAAGCACCAAAAAACGATCATAAAATCCGTGTTCTATTTTTATTGTTCTTGTCACGAAGCTAAAAATCGTTTATGAGTTCATATAGTTGACATAAAAATATTGAATTTATCTTACCATGAAATAAACATAATCCAATTAAATTAACACCTAAACCAAGTGCTCCAACACCAACCAATAATTTAGGTTTATGTATATGTTCCATTTCAATGAATCTCTTGCATGCTTCAACGGTGATACTGAAGCACAATGCAACAAGAAAAACTGCATTCACCAATGCACCAAGTACTTCAGCTCTCGCCCAACCGAACGTGTTCTTTGACCATTTTTTCGGTGACATCTGCAATGAGAATACAAGGACAATTATCAAGTATGGAATACAATGGAAATAATTAAATGAATGCGGATATGAAGCTGCCGGAAGTAAATTCTATTCCTTCATGTTTATATGTACAATCTGAATTAAAAATACTTGGAAAAATGGATAATTGGGGCATTAGGAAGCTTATCGTATTGTAAATGTGTTATCATCTCGTATCAATCATTAGAAAAACTCGAGATAAAAAAATGTTTGAACACAAATTGAAAACACAATTCAACAAGGAGTGAACCTTGCCATTAACAAATGGAAAATCGTAGGATCCCAATTGAAATTCCATCAATCAATAATCTCTGCTCACCTTTACAGAAAGAAATGCAACGACAAGCGCTGCAACATCCGATAACATATGAAAACTATCAGCAACAAGTGCCATTGAATTTGTTACATAACCCACAATTATTTCAACAAGAAAGAAAAATGCTGTGAGCCATAGCATCGTCAATAAACGACATTTTTTCCCCGTGTATCGACTCATTGTCACGTTGATTCCGAAATAATCTGAAACAGTAGAAGAAATTTGAGATTAGTTGAAGGAAGTCAACTGATTCAGGATTTTCTAATCATTTTCAGTCCCCCTTCATGTAATTTAAAGAAGAAATACTCTCAAAACTTTTCTTCCTTCTATTTCAACTGCTCTACATGCCATAGAATTGTGTAGATAATTGACAATATCATCCCATGCATAATGATAAGAACTACATTGCGGTAGACTCAAGTAACACTGCAAGAAGAAAAAGGTTATTGGACTTATCTCAAAAATTCGATACTCCGGGTGACTAATCCAATACCAAACTTTTTGTCACCCATTGTTACAGTCATGAAAATCTAACCAAACTTTAATTTGTTAAATCAATTCCAAACTGGTAACAGTATGATTGTTATTATTCCATTGGGGAAAAAAACTTCTCTCTTATTCTCTACAGAGTTCTTATCATCATCATTGTGATTATTTATATTACGGAAATTTATTTATCTCATTTTGTTTATATCATTTTCATTGATTAATTGGATATTACGATGAGGCTTGTTGTTTGGTACAAATAGCTTAACTTTTTTTCTTTACAATATTCCTGCGTTTTTTTTTCCTCTTTCCGTTGTCAAATATTACAAATGGTAGAGGTTATGTTTACATAGGAAATCAAAATAATGATTGGGCATTTATAGAGCAGTGTGAATGATGAATCAGAAGGAACTAAATGATGAATGCAGTGTCCCATTCAGTAAATTATGCACAATAAAATCCCCCATCGTTTATTTGATGTTCATTATTTATAGATTTTTCATATGCATATCTGTCTCTGTACATTCGTATCAATCATCACATAAAACGATGAGACTATTTGTTCATTTTCCTCTTCCTTTCATCACAAAACAGAACGACATTGTTTCGCTGAATCATCATGAATATTTTGCGTGGCAGGAATGAGTGAAAACAAATAATAAAAAACCTGTTTCACACGGCAATTGATTCAAAAATAGAAATAACCTCAACGGAGGATGATTAATATTGAAAACGTTCTTTGAGTCATGTTGGGTATTTCCAACATGTTTATGATCATGAAAAAAGAAGGGGAAGAATTATGGAAAGAATTTCTGAATACTGAACTCACGTGAAGTTGAAATTCCACAATTTTCGTATCACGATGGGAGAGAATTCCAAGAATTCTTCACTTTCACTGCCACACAGCTCCACAATTGAACTCAGGGTTATTTCAACTATTAAATAACAACAATTCGATGAACATATTAATCACAAAATAGAGGTGGATGAATGGCAAATTTATTGAGAAAAAAAAAGTAAAAATTTTATCAATTTTTTCTTCCCGTTACAATAAGGAAGATTATGCATTGATTGTAAGTATTTCAATCATTTATTTTCAAATTCGTCTTTTTATTTTATTAAACACGCGGTTCGAGGTTAATAGTTTCACAATTACCCGGAGACATACATAAGAACGAACATTTCCGTAAGTGTAAATTAATTATAACACCAGTGTATTATGAAACACTATTGTTAACTTACAGAGCCAACCAGAAGGGTTGTGTATGACTGAAATGTGGGTACAAATTTGTTTAGAGGCGGACTGAGATACATCGGAAGAAGTAGGGTGAATCACGTTTCCGCCATGAACTGCATAAAAACTCCATGATTGGTGCAATAATTTCGAGTTACTTCATAAGAAGCGCCACGTAGTAAGAACAAACTGAACTACATTTGATCCCGCCATGAACTATAAACCAGGATGATTGGAATTTGTGTTGAAGAACACTGACTGATCAATCCAACTCAAGACCGAATCACAGGAATCTCACATGGGTCCTTCTGTGCACGAATCCTCATTTCAAAATACAACACAGTGCTTTCATCATCCTTTCAGAGAATGATATTGCCATTAATCATGTGGATTTGATGAATTATATAACATTTGAAATAACTTGACTAAGTCAATAAGAGAGAGAGAGAGAGAGTGCTCAAAGAACAGAACATGTTCATCAATCATCCGTATTCAAATACATCTGTACTTCAAGATCACAATATAACCTTCACATATCAACATCTAAGAATAGAAAATAAATTTCTCATCATTCAAACCGATGAGTTAATAATAAAACTATGAAGAACAATTGCAGATCGTATCTAATTGTCTATCTATGAATTAGTTAAATTCAATTCTCAAGTGTATTGAATCACATGACGATGATAAAAAATCGCACCAAAGGTGTTTTCAAAGTACTGGGTTCTATTGTACGATGGTATTGCCTGCTCCATTGTGCAGCAGAATACGGGGGACAAATTGTTTGGGTGAGTTATGAACAATTTTTCTGCCTCCACGTCAATTTAGAGGTTAACTCGGAGTTATCAGTTGATTACTAACCTCTAATTTCTGTTAATCCAATCAAGTTTGGATCAAAATTCTGATCATGAATTCATTACATCGGTCATACTGAAATAATGAGGATCAACTGCCAATTATTCCTGTATTCGAATGTCGGGTGATACTTTTCACATTGTTAATAAAAGTGTCTGCCTCTGCAAATTTCAGTGTTATGGACCATCAATGGAACCAACGATATGTGATAACGATATTTTATTCATCAAACGTGTAACTCCGACTAAGGAAGCATTGAAGAAGGGTGACATAATAATTGCAAGAAGTCCAACGGATCCACAAAATTTTATTTGTAAAAGAATAACTGCATTCGAAGACGATAAGGTGTTGTGTGGCTTCAGGAAAAAAATCGTAAGTTTCTGTAAACTTTTTATTTAATAGTCTTGATGAATACATTTTATTTCATTTTGCATTCAGGTACCGAAAGGTCATGTTTGGCTTGAAGGAGACAATGAAGATAATTCGAATGATTCACGTTCATATGGACCAGTACCATTGGGACTCATTAAAGGACGTGCGATTTTCAGACTTTATCCATTCAATAACAAATCATCATTGACTACTCATAAATACAGCCCCCGAGATTAGTTTATCTTCGGAGAATGTTGACTTTTGATAATGAAATAAATGAAAATATATTTACAAATATGTAAGTATGAGAAACTGAATGGAAACGATTCAAAGAAGTGATTTACATGAATTACGATTTCATTATTCAACGTCTGTGTTGGGATTGGACGTTGAAGGAGAATATTTTAGACAGTTACCTTCGTGCGTTAGAATTTTTCCTACAATCCCTTCAATTAAAGTTCTCAGCACGAGTAATGTTGATAATCATTCCACCTTTCTGAGGTTAGTGAATCTCTTATGGCTCCTGAGAACACTTTCATCACTCGGCACAAAGTGTCACTTGGCATAAGTCGACTGAACATTATTCACCTACAGCACTATCCACACAAATTGCGTAAATCGTCAAACATGGATATTTAATCTTCTTTGATACATTCTAAGTGCTACGACGAGTGTGAGACCACGTTTTCGCCATGATCTGTGTGAATTTTACTTGATGAGTGATGTTGGACGCGTTTGAGATTCTTTCGTTAGTACCTAGCAGTGCCACCATCGCTTCAGGCAAGCGCCACCTGTTCCCCGCCAATCGAATCAAATCAAAGCCCATCACAAGCGAGTTTGCCATCATGTTCATAACCTCGGTTTTACCAATCTTCAATTTAGCGTAGAGCCATTCAAGTATATGAATTACCACACAATGGATTGAATGAATCAGTTAATTGTTCATTTTACGAGATGAAATGTAGAAAGAGTGAAGAATTAATCATTCCACAAGGCAATCGTCAATCGTTCCAAGCACTGTATCCAATGCAAGAAGAGAAAATGATAAAAATTCGTGAACCCAATGCAACATGTTGACTTTGGTGATCCATTTTTAACGTGATAAAAATGAACGAAGTATGCGAAAAAATGTCGCGATTATCAGATCAGCAACATTGAAAACCACAGTCGTTTACTCACTTCTCTTTTCGGTATTTTTTTCATTTGCAGTACAATATAATTTTCATATATATCTATGTGTATATATTTATATGCATCTCTTTTCAATTGTTTTTTTGTGTGTCGCATCTTCTTAAACATTAATAAGTATGTATAGAAAAAATTAATCTAACTACAATGATATTTACATAACCAGAAAAAAAAGAGTGAAAACACAAAAAGGCAAATGTGAAATATACCAGAATGTTTTTTTTTCTCTGCATTCATCTTTTTTCTTCTTTGTATTAATTGCATTATAAAAATATTTATCTTAATTTTTTTTTCTTCTATTTCTTATTTGTTTCTTCTCATTCATTTATTCATTCGTGTGTTATCGCATTTTTGTCGCCAGCGAATTTATATATAAGCTATAAATATCGATCCAGCAGTCATTTTGTTTATGCACATACACACATGCGTGATTATATTAAATTGATTAGTCATTCAAACATAAACTATTTCATCTGTGTATAAAGTGAAACAGGAAATATCTCAAGCATTTGCCTTTTGTCGAATTGGAAAAACCACAAACATTCACGTTATCGTTTTCTGTTTTCGCTTTGTTTAACAATTAAATGCACAGTTTGTTATAATTTTCCTCTTTTTCTCATTTTTGTTCGGCTGTATCATTTCAATTAATCATTTATTCCCCTATGCCTCGCATTTTATGTCTAATTTCAAGTATAACATTGTAAATATACACAAATAATGGTATTAGTTGCATATAATTAAATAAATAATTTTATTTTCCTTCGTAAAAGAAGAAATCATGACGCACCGGTTCTTGTTTAATTATCCTTCATCCTTGCTATTCATATCATCACAAAGTTAAATAAAAGTCACGCTTACTTGTAAAGAAAAAATTATAATCATCTTTCTTCATTGTCAATCATGCCCAATTTTTACTCGCTTAGTACTATAACAATTTTTCGTTTGATTATAAGTTTTGAAAAACGGGGAAACAATCATTTGTATTATCATCCGAACAATTGCTAATGTGTCGTTCTTTTTCGTTTTTTCAATGATATTATGGTTGCATCTATGCCATGATCACGCAGTGATCGTATTTTCTCTGTTTAAAAAGATCTCATCTATCCTTAATGAAAGTCATATTGATTATTTTATAATAGATCATCACGAATTCATTATAAATTTATTACAATTTCCCTTCAGTATCGTTTCATTTACCACCGATATTCCATGAATTTTCATTCCAAGTTTCGGTTACGTTAGTTATTAAGTATCGTTGAGATGATGCAAATGTGTAAATTTGCTTTCGCGCATGCAATTCATTTCAATTACAACACCTCCAATAATTCTGTTGAGTTATTAATATTCGTTGTTAATATTTCATTTGCTCTACTCACGATATGATCTCGTTGTCAGTGACTGAAATATATTTTCATAGTTTTTACGATACCACACACGTTTCACCGTGAGTGAATATCGCTTTTTCTTTCAATTTGTCTTTATTTTAGTATCATATCCCACATTGTTCATTCGTTGTTCTCTGGTTCTGGTTTTGTTTTCGGTTCCATTGTTGATGAACAATGTCGTGAATGATGTGGATTTGTTTGATTGCGAGGTACTAATAATATATTTCCATCAGCTGATTGTTGCAGACTGTACTCATATGGGTTGTATTGATTACCATCAGGATCACGTAACGACTACGAAAGAATAAAACGAAAAATATAATTAAACATCCGTTTTTCTATTGTCATCACAAGGAATCATAACCTCAAACTTCTGATTGATTCTTACCTGGAATACGTGTCGATAGAGTTGACTAAATTTATCCTTGACGCGTTGTCGTTCCAACAGCATAAAGTCACGTTCGCGTATTAAACGTGTTTTACGATCACGCATTTCCTTAACTTGGTCTGCCAAACTAATGATCTGATCCAATTTGCGTTTTCGACAATTTTGTGCAGCCACTTTGTTCTTTCCTCGTCGTCTGATGTCGCGTATCAATGACAATTGCGCTTCACTCAAGTCATATTTGCTCAAACGTTCATTGAATTCGTCCATTGGTAAATTTATAATGTCATGTACTGTTATTGGTACATTTAATGCACGTGCACGTTTCTCATCACGTGTTAAATGCTCGTCAGCATCATTTTTCCTCACTGAAACGAGACGTACAAATGAGATAATGAATAAACAATCGCAAAACACTGAAAACTCCCCTCAATAATTGATAATTACTTTTCTTATCGCGCGATAAGGGTCTTTGCATCGTACTAGACGTGTCCAGTGGCAAATGATACGTATGATTATGATGAACATGTTCCAATGGCGTTCTACTAGGTAGCAAAGGAACAGTTTGATGACGTGAAAAATCGACACTGCAACTGTATTTAAGTTCACTTTGTGGACCAGCTGCACCTTCAATTGGACCTGAATAAGCATTTCCTGGAGCACCAGCACCAACTGTTTGCGTTTCGTATTCATACTTAATCAAAGAAGTTGGATGTGCACTCGCGCCAGGTGGTGAACCTTTTCAAGGAACAGGATAAAAAAAGTTTTAACATGAAATGCTTATAGAAGTGATAAAAATACCTGATACTGAATATCGAATTTCAAATTTTACCTGTTCCTTGCTCTTGGAAATATCTCTTGGCAAACATTTGATGTTTCTTCTGTGCAACTGGTGGCACACGTTCGTTCTGACAACGTGGGGAATTGCCATTCCTTCCTGTTACTGAATAACTGCACTCATAGGGCATTCGATATTTGCTAAAATGAACATTTCCAACAGTTAGAACTTATTCCACTGATAAATCCACTCTGGTTAATTCATTCTATCTCAATAATTCTTCTTACCTAGCATAATCCATGGAATAATGTGAATCTGCTTGCGTATGACTGGAATTGGATCCAGTTTCCATCCATTCACCATCAGATAAAGATGGAACACGCTCACTTCCCATGCTGCTAACTGCACTGTCACTCGATGCGTCCATTCTTTCATCAGTTACTCCCGGTAAATTTGTGATTATTGTTGATGTATTAGCAGTACCGCCAGCCGTTTGGACACCCGGTAATGATGCTGCTCCAGTTGGACCCGATGCATTGTTACTGTTGTTATCCAACATTCGCATTGGGTACATACCTGGAAGATTCATACTCATGATAAGATGGAATTAGGTGATCAATTGAATTGATTCAATTCGATTTAGTTTCATCGTTTAGATAGGAGTTCTAATTGACTTAACCAATAAAAATAATCTTACAAGTTTCAACAATAATCGAGCAAACTGTCGACTGATAATCTCCAATATCTTCCCAGATTTATATTCAGAGTAATGAGTTAGTTGGATAATTGATTAAAATATTTGACTGAACTTCGATGAGGAGTTTGAAAAAATCAACAATGAAACATAACTGATGATGCAAATGAAATATGAGCCGCTTACGTATGATACATTCCGAGTAATTCCTACACCATATAAATTCATATAAATATGTATTTGATCATGTGTTTGAGTATGTGCGGCGGTACGTGACTGTCTTCAGGTATCCATTTACTATCGCTCATGTTGTCGTCACGAACATTATTTTATCTTCTATACGCCACGTATTTTAGCTACACTTTTACTCCTCCTCCGTTTCAAATCGTTACATTTTTTCCCCTCTACTTCGTATTACAAATATTTTAGCAAACATATTTCTCATTATGAGTTGCTTCTATTTCTGTTCCTTAACATTCTCTGATTGTTGTAAAGAATGAGGTTAGAAAATAAAAAATAATGAAAAACCTCCAATTACGAATGCAAGAGGTGAAATAAAAAATATTGAAATTGTATGAAATAGTTGTCGAATCGGTGAATTGATGAATAAACCTTTTCCTCAATTTTCTTATTAATTATTCTAATTCGACTTTAGATGATCATCCATTTGTTTATTTAATTATTGTCGTTAAACTCACAATGGAATAATGTTCGAGTTGGATATTATGAATCAGAGAATAATTACGACAATGATGAAATAATGTTGGAGAATTAATTGAACATGAATAATGAAAATAATATAATGGCCTTGATGAAGTAAATTATAAAATGGGTGATAAAACATATTGAAAATAACAGAATTAGGAATGAAAATATGACCTTGTGATATAACAGAACTTGATAATAAACTGAATAGGAAATAATGAGGAAATTTATAGGGGAAAAGTTGAATTTGATAAAAACTTATTTATCGATAGATAAATTGAAATGATCCTGCATTGCTATAGTGAGTGACATATAACTGTCAAATGTTAAGAAATGTTTAGGGTTGTACAAATCAATTTTTTTTCTGTAATTACTTCGTAAATAAACGATGACGCCAACGTTTGCCATTATGAATCCAAAATTTTCAGAACTGCTATGAACAACAACACGTGGTAATGAGCACTGAGATAAATAAATTCGTAGAAAGTGTAATGGAGAAGAACAGAATGGTCATAACTTGATGAATTTTGTCCATTGAATTGATTAAAACACAGTTCTCTCCTTCAATTGCTGTTCGTTTTGTTGTGTTTTGCAATACACAACCTGATCTAACTCAAATAATATTGAGAACACACGCGAACAAATTAAAAACGCACTCTTCGTATATCAAACGTGAATTTGTTTGATTCATAAATGCCAGACTGTCTTTACGATGAGTAGACTTCTTTGAGTGAGTAATTCACTCTGTAAATGGCAGAATGAGTCATGTGACTCAATCAGCACATGGCGTTTATTGCGTGGTGGTATGTATGTGTGGTCTCAACTTCTCAAATGGAAATATACAAAAGAGGGGATTGGAAAGAAAATATGTCCAACTTTTTTCTTTCGCGGTTTCTGACATTTTCTACTCACAGCATTTTGGTTGATTCGATCTAGAAATGACGTTCTACGATAGAAGAATCTCAATATTTATAAATCTCCTGTGAAAACATTGTGTTTCAAATTCTTCTTCATTTGAAGTAATCGTTGGTTTGATTCACTAATGATTGAGCAGATTAATTACGATTCAGGGACTTTTTTTTCTTGAATAGCTGAGAAAATTACATTATCCACATCATAACCAAAAATATATATATGAATTATTTGTTTTTCTTGAACGTTTAAAAATTCATTTAGATAAAGTTCGAATTGGAATGATATTTCCCTGCAAGTTACTCAGCACAAGTGATAATGTCTGAAGTCTCCAATTCGATGATTTCAACATAACTCATATCATCAGTTTGAATAGAAATCGAAATCCATCAAGAATTCATCTTCCACCATCATTTTTTCCGTCAACCTTCTCTTCGTAAATACTCTCAGAGGTCTGACCGGGGAAATAATTGTTGCGAAATGTGCACGCAATAACGCTTAGAAACTCATAAATAGATTAATACATCAAAGATTGATCGTCGACTGAGCACAGTTTTTTTTATATTTTCAACTGATTAGAAAACACGTGAAGAGAGAAAGAGAAAATATGTTATCTCAAGGCAAAGTAGTGGCGAGATTGTATGAGAACGTAGTGAAATAAGAAAAAACTTTTTTCAATTGAATTCATATTGTTGAGGATAAAAACGACGATAATTATGAGTCAGATCGATATTTCATGTCTCTATTATTGAATTGCATGTGATGCTGAGGTTGGAATGATGTAAATTGTATAATGTGAGTCATGAGATTGTCACAGTGCGAAAATTTTTGACGTGGCCATACACGTTACGAACAGAAAAAAATTTATCATAAGTAAATTATATACGTCTCAGTGTGATAAACAGATAAAGTCTGGAGTTGAGTTCTGTACTGAATCGATATCAACAATTGTTTCCTGTAAAGATATCATTCAAGGTCAATAAACATAACCTCAATCAATGATTGTTGTAACAATTACGAGAACAAAAAGAGAGATACTACCATTTGTTCAACAAAATTCCTGTCTGTTTGAACTTCATTCATGCATTCTACTCTTTCCTTGATAGATATTTCCATTAGCTATCTGGTAATCATCAAAGTTTTTGATGGACGGTTATTAGTCCTCAGATAGATCCAAAACGAAAAAAGTTTTTCTCCTGGAAAAAAACTTCAGAACTCGCCATTATAGAAAATGCTGCTTATTCATCAAAATAACCACAAATATTTCATTAGTCCTATCAGATGTAGATAGGAATGCGATTGGGAATTTTCCGAATACAAGTTATAAAATAATTATTTACCTCATGGACTGAGTGTGAAAAAATATACAGAAGAACCGAAAATAAATCGAATTATCATCTCATCTAACCTATATACATTAATACGTTCATAGGGAGTTATCCATACACCTTACAGCATTGTTTATATTACTCAGCAATAATATCGCACTCTATTCCTGTCCCCCCTATTTTTACGACCACCTTCACATTTTTTTCATTCTCACCGATAACATCAACCGCGTCACCTGTATTACCAATCAACCACAACATACACACATACATTTTCATTTCTATATAACTACATCAACGACTGCTTTTCACTGCACATTATAATCCAAATTATCTTCTAAATTCACTCTTCATTGCACAAATTTTATTGCAGAATTTTTTTGGGATTAGTCGTTGATTCCAGATATTGACCAAGCGCATTTACAGATTGATATGTTGTCATTAAAGTTCATTAGTTGTAAATTTGTGTGACTAAACGATTTGCAGTCTTCAACGTCTCATATACCAATGCCTCACTTCGAAGACTTGTCTCGTATTTGCAACTATCGTTATTTCAATCTGATGACGTAGGTATATAAATAATTTCATATGTATGCATATGTATTGTTCATTCCTGTATGCATATTTTTTTTTCTCAGCTGTTTTACAACACGATATATCGATATCTGTATGGATAACCAATCGTTTAAGTTTGCTGTGGCTGAATTAAAGTCGAAATTATTTTACATTTTATCTTTAATGGTTCATATATCTTTCCCTAGGACTGATATCTGTTAATGATTCAATGATGATAAAATGCTGTGTATATAAGTGTATGAATGTGTATGCGTATATCCAATTGACGAATTGGTGTGAATATAGACACACGATAAGTGACTCGATATTTTTGTTTGTCACAACCTTATCGATCGAATGTGACTTCGAACTTTCTGTAATTCTCCTTCTACTTTTCATGATAAAGAAAGAATGTTCGAAATGTTCAATGGGTTTCTTGACGCTGATTTGAGAGCGAATTGATTTAAAATGATGAATTATATGATATGGATTGGTTTGAACATTGCGCCGAATCCAATTAAGCTAATCGATTTGATATCGACAATCGATAGCAAATTGATCTATCGCTACGAATCTTGAACTGAAGTTGAAACCGTGAATGTATCGGATATTTGAATTATGCAGGGCTGCAAACACTCGAATGGCAAACAAATAAATCGTTTATTTACTCAGAAAACTGGCCTGCATTAACAAGGGTCGAATGCCATTAATATCCAGATGTCACGAGAAGTTGTTGGGTTTTTCTCATTTTCCATCCCTCCTGGATCGTAAAATTTTTTATACCCTGTAAGAAAATGGGACAAAGGGCAAGTCGGCCAACTAGATTTCCAATGAAAACAATCATAAATTATTGCAATTAGGCGCCATTTTCAAATCAAATATCACCGCGCATTCATCGAGTTGACGTGCATAGATGTCGCACAATATCCGCAGATGAATTTAACTATCACGACGACATTCGGATAAAAAAGCGGGGGAAAATCGTTCGGTCAATCATAATCACAATACATTCCCAATCATTTGAGTTTATAAGCTATATATTTATGGGCTCCACCGTCCCTTCGGCTAGTATGTAAACACTCGAATACACACCAAATGAATAGAAGTATACAACGGTATATTTTCTGTACATACTTATGTTTTTTTTTGTCTCAATAGGATTCTTTGTTCTTATCCCAACGGCCTTCCTTCAACATTCAGTTTCAAAAGAGTCTTCAAGGAAAGCACAAGCACTTCTACGCTTCGCATTTACTCCTCTAAGTTTGAACATATATTTATATATGCGAGTATTGTTCAATCGCATGAACAATCCATTTTGGTCAATCGAATATTAATCAAACTTGTTGATTATCAATTATTAAGGTAAATATCTGTGCGTCTCTCTGATCATCTTTAATATTCTGAGGATTCTTTGTTGAAAATTCCCGAATTTTCCATTGATATCAGCTTCACAGAAAAGCGGGACCCGGGATTTATCAAGAAATCATATTATTCGTCATTGAACTGCATTTTGTTTAGTTTCGTGAACGCGTGTGCATTGTTCCTTTGTTCTCTGATCAAGTGTATCCGTTTGCACGTGGTCAAGGGCTAATTTGTGATTTTTTTCTATGATGGAATGATGAACCCATCAATTCGTCTCGTTTTTAAATCGACGGATATGATTTTTGTATCAGCTCATGGCGTCTCCATGATTTTCTCCCGGAATCTCTCTTTGTAGCCCAGCATTCATTTTGTTGAATTTCAGACGCTTCTCGCCATTTTGGCGCTTCATCATTCAGTTTTGTTTCTTCACAAATTAACTTATAAAAAAACGTATTCGTTCCTGATGATTAATTCACTAATGGAGATAGGTTATGCGAGAGCATCTATGTGGTTTCTTGATATCTGTATAAAATACACGCGAAAAACCACATTCCCCGATGTCTTTTCCATGTTACTGTGTTCTATTCTACCAAAAAAACACCACGAAAATCAACATGGAACAAATTTTTGCTCAATGATGTAACATTCTCCATTAAATCTATTTTCATTATAGTTGAATTGACGCGAGGACAATGGCTGACGATTGGTTAGACGATTTTTCAACCCCGGTGACAACCTCCTCGGTAAGTAAACAACGGCGTAACTGGAAATTCTCGAATTCAACCGAGAAGTTCAGTATCGAACTGTGACTGCTCCGAATCTATTCTTATTTTCTTTCTATCCAATGAGGATCATCATGAATAATTGCTGGATGATAATTCTAGTTTGCCGAAGGACGGAGTTACGGTAAAGGACGTGGATATGTGACAAAATCAGTCGACTCAACCCCATCAGTGGGTCGTAGCAATAATAATTGGGACACCAGTTCGAATGTAAATTCATCATCAGCACAAAACAATGACGATTGGGGAACAAATGACAATGCAAACGCAGCAAAATTACAAACAACAAATGATGACTGGGAATCTACAGGTGCCAATATCCAAGAGTCGAATGTTAACACGAAAAAAGCCACCGATAATTGGGAATCTACACCACAATCAAACGATAACTGGGAAAATGGAAACGCTGCCGACGATTGGACCAGCAATGGCGGTGGACAGTCTTTCGATGATGTCGAAGAAACCAATCGTAATGACAATCGTCAAAATGGACGTAGGGGACGTGACGAGGGTCGCGGACATGGGAGAAACGACAGAGTTGAAAATAGAGAAAATGGAAATCGCGGACGATCCCGTAATCGCGATAATGAAGGCCTTGATGATGAAAATACTAACGAGGATGGTGGAGAAAAGAAGGCACCAGTGACATACGTTCCACCCGAACGTTCCCTGGACGATAAAACTTTATACGCTAGCGGTGTCTCAGCTGGAATAAACTTTGATAAATACGACAATATCAAAGTTGAAGTAACAGGTGGTGATAATATTCCAGAACCACAAAATCAATTTGCGACAATTGGATTGCGATCGACTTTGATGACGAATATCGAAAAAAGCGGATATACTAAGCCAACACCGGTGCAGAAACATGTGATTCCGATCATGATGGCCGGATTCGATGTTATGGCGTGTGCGCAAACGGGATCTGGAAAGACTGCGGCGTATCTCATCCCAATTATACACAAATTATTGGAAGGCAATGAACAATTGCACTTGACAGAACGTGGTTGTGAACCGCAAGTCGTCATTATGGCCCCGACGCGTGAATTGGTAACACAAATCTGTACTGAAGCGCATAAGTTTGCGAATGGTTCGATAATAAAATCCGTTGAAGTTTACGGTGGAGTTGCTACGATGCATCAAGTCCGACAACTTGAACGTGGGGCGCATATAGTAGTCGCAACACCTGGACGTTTATGCGATTTTGTTGAACGTGGACGTATAAATTTCTCAAAAATATCTTTCGTGGTATTAGACGAAGCTGATAGAATGTTGGATCAGGGATTTTTGACATCTATGGAAACCATATTGGATCATGAAACGATGATCCCAAAAAGTGAACGACAGACTGTGATGCTGTCAGCAACGTTACCCTCTGAGGTTCAAAGCTTGGCTGCTCGATTCATGGCCAAATATTTATTTTTACGTGTAGGAATTGTCGGTGGAGCCTGCGAGAATGTTGAACAGAATTTCTATGAAGTTGAAAAATCAAAAAAGAGGAGGAAGCTTCATGATCTGTTGAATTTGGACGGAGGACTGTCGCTAACAAAAAAAACTCTCGTGTTCGTGGAAAAGAAGAAGACCGCGGACTTCATCGCAGCTTACATGTCGGATAATGAGTTCCCATCAACAAGTATTCATGGAGATCGTGAACAACGCGAACGTGAGATTGCATTGAACGATTTTAAAAGTGGTCGAATGCCAATTCTGATCGCTACTTCAGTTGCTGCAAGAGGTTTAGATATACCCGAGGTTGCTCACGTGATCAATTATGATCTACCCAAATGTATTGATGAATACATCCATCGAATTGGCCGCACTGGTCGTATGGGTAATGAAGGGAAGGCTACAAGCTTTTACGATTCCGATGCCGATAGTGCATTGGCTCCCGATCTAGTTCGTATGTTGACTCAATCAGGACAACCAATCCCTGAGTTTTTACAAGGTGTGACTGGTAGCGGATTCAATGGTGGAAAGTCTAGCGGCTTTGGCAGTTATGATATTCGCGGTGATGTAAGTTTGAAAATTTATTCTATTTCAAAATGGAAATCCGTACTTGGTTCTACAGTCGCGGAATTGGACAATTCAGTATTTGATTGCATAATTTTTGTTCATTTACACTAATTCCAGAACGCTAACGATGGAGTTGCCGAGCCTGAGGAGCAATGGTGAAGAAACCCGCAACAATGTTCGTAGAATAAATGGTCAACGTGGAGAAGAGAGATGACACTTGCATTGTGGAAAAAATGTAGATCTCCAAATGCATAATTTATTGATTGTTATGAGAACAATAGAGGATGCGTAAAAACTATTATCGAACAAGAAAGCATATCCTTACGACAGAGCAACGAGAATTATTTTCCCCATTTAAAATGACTCTAGATCTTGACGAAATGATCATTTTCTTTTTCTCCTCGCTGTACATAACATTGTCTAAATACGTGAACTTGACTAAATAAATATCATCTTCTATTCAATAAAACAGGAAGACTGTTAGTTATTTGATTAAGAAAAGGGGTGAAGATGTTGGATAACGAATGAAAATCAATTGATAGTTTGTTTAATTTGTTTAAATAATCAATGCAGTCACCTTCATTCATCGCCATGTCCACAAGATGTAATTCATCATCTAGTAATGACGAGAAAAATCCATCACTGGTTTGATTCATTGTGTCTGCAGTTGGTGTATGGTAGAACATCATGTCACTGGGTTCACTTTTGTATCCTGTTGTATTATCAGGACCCATTGGTTCACTACTATTTGTTAAATTCATCGATGTTGCTACAGCAGATCCGAGATTTGATGGTCCACCTTCAACAAAACGATTAATCATCAATAGAAGCATCAAAACTGAGAATTGAACAAGCACAAACGGCAATATCAGACGATTTCGGAATTATTTTCAATCATTATTTGATTATTGTATTGTCTGCTTTCCTCTCAACTCACCAACATTGTGATAAGGTCCAGTTGAATTGAGATCGCCAATCGGTGGAGCCAACGTTGCATTGTGCAATAAAACATTGCGTTGATTGTTGTAATGATGAGCGTGATGGCCCACACCATGATTTAAATAACCTGGATGTGGTGGATGTGAGAAATGATCTGGTCCCAATAATGATTGTAATTCCTGCCAGGGCTGTTCCATGCTCAACGCACGCACAAATGGCATTCGACCCTTTTGTTTCACCATGAAAAGAACCAAACGAAAAAAGGTCAATTAGTGATAGCAGGTAATTTCATAAATTTACACGAATGAGCATAAACATCGCAATGTAAATCTTATCCACATTAATCAATAATCGACTTTGATTTATTGTTATTTCATTTTATTTTTCATTGTACATGTTGATTTGGTTGATTATATTGATAGTGTGCTGTCAATGTGGTAGGTCAATGTGTCAACGATGGAACATGAGAAGATGGAGAGGAGTGAAACCCCCCATGGATGTGTTTGGTCTGTAGGTCGGTGTCACATTTAACAAGATTGGGACACACAAGTTCCCTCAATAATATTAATAGTTTTCTCATCTAACAACGTGTCAAAAAATTCTTTCATTTCTATTCTTTTACACCGACTCGTCGTAACAATCGTCAATCATCACAATTCAACAGTCCAAGAGTTGAACTTCTTCAAAATTGTCATATTCAACATTTTCGTTTACTTTCATAATTTGAACTATCTCAAAAACTTTTTCCTTTAACTCTCACACTTTCTACATATTTTTTAAATTTATTCTCATGATTTATTTGCTATCATTGTCATTCTTTTTTTTTCACTGACGAGAGTCGTACAGGTGCGGAAGGAACTTCACAGAGCGACTCTAATGTGCGCAAGAAAACAAATAGGCACAAGAACGACAGCGACTCTCTGCCGGGTTTTGAATTGTTATGTGAAATCCAAGAGCGCAGCATCAATCAGCTTTTTAAAAACAGCGAAGAAAAGCAAGTAAGAATAATAATGTAACAGGAGAAAATAAAAGTACGAAATAAAAAGAGTGATGTGAAGTGGCAAAGAAAAATAATAAATAATACCGGTGCAATTTGCTGCTGAACGCGATGGACCGCACATTTACTCATCTGAGAGACATATTCTCGCTTGTCAGCACATCTGCTACTCTGCCGTATGTCCAGCGAGGAATATAAATATATTTATGTGGTATAGGAATGAACATGATGTGTGAATGTAGGCCGAGATAGAGGCCGACAATATTTTCCTCGCAAGGGAATATTAAATTGAGGTCAATCATGTACAATCTTAATATATCAACGCATAGTTTATTCGTTCATTCTTTCACATAACCCGTAAAGATTTGATGAAATGATAATTTTTCTATGTTAATAGGAAATTCGAAATTTATTTCTAGAGGTGTCGGTGAAGAATTTGCAGTTTTGTTGAGATATCGACACAATTATAAGACCTAGATTGTCAATAGTTCATGAGAATGATGATTTATTGCAGAAAAATGTGCCACAGCTTCGCTGTTGGGAAATTTGTTAGAGAATTAACAACAGATGGTTCACTTAGAACATATGAGAAAGAGCGTTAATTGATGTTTGTAAGAGAAAAGGGAAATATTGAATAAAGTAAAGTTAATCATCAGGTAAATCAATCGTCTAATCATTCTAATGAGAAACAAAATCGAAATAATTTCAATAAGTGAGTCGAAGGAATATCCAACAAGATTAAACACCAACGAATTCATCATATTTACATTTTTCATTCTATTTTTTCTAGTTCTCGCCCCTCATATTTGTCCAAGTGTGACCAATTGATCGCTTCAATCTCTGGTCGAGAAAAAGACCCTGAGATAGAACTGACTAGAAACAAGAAGCTAAATAGCCAAATAATCAACTTGTCAACATCAATCAATATGTCGGATGCGTATCAACAATCTCTTGATGTCATTTGAGTGGACATTAAACATTTATGTTCACCAATGACAGCATGGAATGATAAAAAGAGAGAAAATAAAGGAGGGTAGTTGAAGGTGAATTTGTATCAAGTGGAATTAATGAAACCAACACGAAAATAAATATTTCATTCTATGAAATAACAATTTATGTTTCTTATAGGAACATCTGGTGAACATTTACAAATTGTTGGAACAAAATCTGTTCAACCGACGCGATATCCCGTCGCGTTTTCTCTCCATTTTATTACTATTGTTATTATCATTAATCCTCCGTTGATTTCTTTTATCCTCTTTTCATTTCTTATCTTTTACTTCATCCGGAAGTCAACTATTTGATGAGCCAAAACGAATCTAATAAATCGACACACATGAAATATTTATTTATAAAAAATAGGTTTCGCCTCCTTTCGTCTTTTCTCTGCTACTTGAATATAATTATCATCATTCTTCCTCATTTAAATTAAATTCCCGTGTTGAAATTGTAGTTTTGTGTTGTCTGTAAATATTCTAGAGATTTCAAGTGTCCACTTGATAAATGAAGAAAAAATTTCACTTTGTGTGTTCAGTGTGTGAATGAATTTGTGGATGAATTTTTCTCGTTTGAGAACTTTAAATAAACACTAAATATGAATATAAAAAAATTTTCCACATCGAATTGAAAAAAAAAACCCAAAATAAATAAATTTGCGTTTATATAAATGTTTCCTTGCGTAATTTACTCTCGCGTAACAATTTACCTTGGACTTGTACAATATTAATGTATGTGTGTGTGTTTGAATGTACATGAGATTTGTTAGAGAGTATTTGAATTTGAAAAAGAATGAGCAGTACTTCATAAATCATAAAATGAGTGAGAAAGTGAAGAGGCAATGGATCATATATGTGTTGAGATATATTTCTGTTGTACATGTGTGATAATTAATGATTATGAGGAGAATATTCGGGTTAGTAAATTACTAAGCGAGGATTCATGATGTTGTTATTAGAAATTAGGCTATTTGAATTTATGGTACAGAAATAGTAGCGATTGTACAACGAATTCGGAAGCAATTTTTGTGTATGGGGTAAAACTACCGTTCCAACTGGAGTATCCACTTGCTCGTGAACTCACATACATAATCTTACCAGTGCACCCCAGACGTAATTACCTCTGGAATAAAAAGTACACGAAGAAGAAGGCAAGAGAAAAAAAAAAGAAAGCAATGAGGCATAGATAAAAAAAATAAAACTTACACAAATGTCATTTTGATAGTGGCACAACAGCTGTTTTACGTATAATAAATTTAAAACCGCAACGAAATGAATTTGCATTACGCTCATATTCTATTTAACCGAAGAAGAATGAATCTTCGTCATCTATGTAAAAAGAAAAGTTTAACAGGTATGGGAAAATCAACAGACAAATATTCTGGGGTTAATTACACCGCAACTCACTCTGGGGAGTCTTTCTTATTTCATTTTCGAGATGTCCATGTCAAAATTATGGAGACAGACAAGAAATACGTCGCCTAAAAGGGCTTTTACTGAATACTTAAGGTCCTTAAGAAGCCAAAAGTATCAAAAATTTCTTCATTTGAACGAGGAAATGGCAAGGCGGTACAGTGATCACAGAAGTACCTGTATTTATTTTCTCCTTCATTTTCCCTTTTCTTTTCTTCCTTCACTAATCCTTTTACCTTCATTCTCATCATTTTTTTCAAAAAATTTTTTGTTATCCTCATCAGAACATTCCGTTCCGCATTTCCACATTTTATTTCTGATCACAAAGATTATTCTCGCAACAGCAGTTTGGTTTCATTGTGACTTAATTGTTTTTCAATTGAATTCAAATGGATTATCTTCTCAGTTGTAACACAACATCAAGCCTAAGTCATATAACATCCAGTTAATAGCGTTAGGATTTATGTATTAGACTTTGTAGACATTTATCAATGTTTATGTGAGTGTATACAGAAGCCACTTTTATTCGTATTAAAGTCGCCACAGGGATTTGGTAATTCACAATTCTCAAACACACTTAATGAGAAAATAATTGCTGGATGAAAATCTTAATGATGCTCCTCTTCATCTATGAATGAGAGGAAAGGAAGAAAGAAGAGACGAACCTGATGAATAAACGGGAAATTTTTCAAGGTATTAATTTCTCAATCATCAAACGAAAATCAATAGAAATATAATTCGCTAAGTGTTCCAATTGGATAATTATTTATGTAATTGTGATAAATCACAGACAATTTCATTACTAAATTCCATCCACAATTGTTCATTGGGATCATTTGAATGGAGAAACAAATGATAAATGGACTGCATATTTTTACCGTCAATTGCTCTTTTTATCTTTCGCAACATGCAAAACCAAATATGTATCATTTGTAGTTGAACCAGGGGCAATTACAGGTGATGAAGGTCAATGTTGATACATTGCTCGCGTGAGAGAGGAGGTCTCGATATCATTCAGAAACGCCAAAGAAAAAAAACAGAAGCAGAAACGTAGAACGAAAAAAAATTATTAGTTATAATAAAAAATACCAGAAAAAAATGACATGTTTTAGTATAATTATTATACGTTTTGTGAATCACTTTGTCTCTCTCAAACCTTCTATTAATCGGCATTGCATAATATATCGTACAATAATCGTCAGACTCTACGACATCATACAAATGTATAAATAATTAATTTT
>JABMBR010002108.1:0-29738 GCA_018881525.1 Meteorus sp. PSUC_FEM 10030008
ACTAGAAGGACTCACTAGTACCAGGTACCCAGTACCAGGACGACATCGCCTCAATCTACTTCCGAGAAGAATTTAAACGCGACCTGTCCCAGGGACGTAACACTCAACTGCCGGAACATGTGTATGCTAGTGTTGGAACTAGCTGGCCCCAAAGGTCTGCCGATATAGGAACCAGCTATGGTATAAAACGTTGGCTAATGTGAGAATTAGCTGTATTATCCGAAGATAATGGTTCAATTGATTGATTTGATGGAGTTGATGATTTGATAATTTGATTGATTTTAATGATTTAAAGTTACGGCTGCTATTATGAAATTATGGTAGTTATTATAAATTCTATCAATGAAGTTAATAATTATTTGTGTTACTTGATGAATCAGTTTGAAGTTACAATGAAGGAAAAATGAGGAATGTCTGAATTCAAAGTGTTTTGACAACGCGGGTATACTATGTAATAGAGACACCTCGGCAAGACAATGAGCGTCGCTGACGCCGGGACGCTATGATACACAGATTTAGATCATTTTCACTTTAATTGCACACTGAAACTAATATTGATTGATGAACGCAATAGTTGATAAGCACATTAAACAAATGAACGAATAAACAGTGGATCATTTACGATAGAAATGTGGCTAATTTACGCTCGAAATGCAAAATATTTACCTTAAAAAGATGGTATAAAAACTATATCAAAACGGCAATGATTATGTACGGATGGCGAATATTTTGGGCACATTTACCGCATTTTTACAGCAGTAATTTAGAAAAAGTGCCGGAAAGCGAAAATCAAGAGGAGTTACGGATAAAAAATCATCGCCTGGACTGGGATTCGAACCGAGAACCTTCCAGTTCAGAACCATATGATTAGATGTCAATCGTATAGCATAAAAATTGGCCAAAAAAACTATACCTTAACCGCATTGTTACCGAATTGTAACGGTAAATAAACGGCATGAGTATGAATGCCGAAAAATCACGATATTTTTACGGCATTCTCGAAACCATCAGGGATGATTGTTTCTGATTCAACTGTTAAATTCATAGTACCATTCTACTTTTGGGTGGATGACTTCCAGTATCCGACTCAAATTTATGCTCCCTAGGGACATCACGTTTGCGTCGAGTATTCATAGCATGTGATGATTTTCCTGGTATTGTATGTATGAACATATCAACTGAATCTGGGTCATGTGCTCTGTGTGATGGTAGATTTTCTATGTAGAAATGCTCATCAATTACACCATGCTGGAATCGGAAGACTCAGAATTTTTTACTTGAAATCAGGCAGTTATCTTGGAATTTTCTTCAATCAGACTCAGCATTGTTCGCGTCCTCGGATAATATGTGACAGCAGAGAAACTGATCGCTCCATGATAGAAAACTGGTAGGTCTGTCTCATCCGTGAATGGGAGCTATTGAACAATATTTACTGTATCGAATCATTCGGATCGCTATAACGCTCCGGTACCTTATTATTACGTGATAATCATTACACGTGATCCAACTGATTGAATTCGTACTCCGAATTCCAACACTCATAACAAAACATCCACTAAATTCGAATTTAGTATTTTTTTCAGAGTTACCAGGTGGACTCAATCTCCATGATATCTTATTATCAGGATATCAGGCTGATCATTCAGATCATTTCTCCTGTGGCGCACTTCAAAATGTTCACAAAGTCAAATGAATATTTTCGAAAACGATAACCGAATTTGGAAATGGAATTAACAATGTCGATTATATTTCGGAGAATGCTATTTCATTCACTATATAGTTGGGGAAATTCTATAGATTGTTCGAGGGACCTGGTAGAGTCATTTGCATTGGATGATTTCAAGCAACTATCACCTCATATATGATTACGCTTGAAATCATTCATGATGTGCACTGACCATATGCATCGAGTTTTCCCTGTACTGGATAATCCTTGATTGCTCACATTTTTGCATTCATTCTACCTTTCTTATTTCTCATTGTACAGCAACAACATTGGATTCTCCGTGACTGATAAATTCATCTACATTCCGAAAGAATGCATATAATTCTCATATCATTGCAGTGGCGACTCACCTGATGCATTAAATCCTTCAGTAGTGGTAATGAGAATTAACTAATGGTGACTATATTCATTACAGTTTTTGATGGTGTTCTATTGTTAAAATATCGAAAAAAATTACTTTTACTGGCCTGTATTCCCTGTTTCTAGGAAAATAATTATTACTGTCTCGGCAATAGTCAATTCCCGTTCAATATAATCCATAGAATATATAGAAACAATTCAGTATATTTCTCGAGGACGGAATGAATCAACATGGAGACTACTGTTCTTCTACGTGGCACAAATCTAAGAAACCTATAGCGATATGATATAAATTCAAAGTGGCATGACACCAATGGAGGATATGAAGTTTTGCACAGGTGTAAAATGTCCTGATACTGGCGTTCTGCATTTGATGACTGTGAAACGCGATATACTTCATGAGTTCATTTGGACACGTCCATGTCTAATGGAGAACCAATGCGGATTTTCTATGTTGTGGACGTGCGCTAATCAATATTCAGATGATGAAACAACTCCAATGCGGAGCGTCTTAATGATGAAAGATAATCGGAGTAATAGACAGTGCCTGACGCACCATGAATCGTTACGTCTGGATTGTACTTATAGAGAGCATATGACAAAGAATCGTACTAAAGTCTTGATACAGTTCGTTCCGGGGGCTTATGATTTCGATAAGATGATACGCTGCTAGATGAACAGAGCATCTATCATTCTGAAGTGTTGTACTCGAGTCTACATACATGACATCATTCATCCATTCAGAGAAGCATCAATTGTGATGTCATGAGAGTCCAGTTATGAGATGCATGTCTCAGACTAAGTGTCATACACAACGCTTGCCATCGCAGATCACTTCGGATACGATTGTCTCGTATGGTGCACAATCATATGGATATCCTATTCCCGAGGTTTCGCCGCTTCCTGATTATGAGAACTGCTTCGCTATTTTGATAAGTTCGATGCAGACATAAAATACCATATTGAAATTGAAGAGTTTCTCGACCATTCCCTTGCGGAAAATATGCGGAAAATGTACTAAAAAAAACGGAGGCAAATTTTCATGTATTATATTCTATTATATAATTCCAAACATAGTATTAACTGTCAACAGAATTCAGTTTAAAGAAAGATCTTAATTATTAAGAATTTTCCAGAGACTCTTATCCTTCCCATTATTCCAGAATCATGAAATGTCTTCTGGTATCTTCACAATTTGAAATCCGTTAAAAGTAGAATACGGGAAATTGATCTTCTCGAGTTTTCGTGATGGACTGCTTGGAACCCGATGCTAGTGTGGTAGAGCATTCACATGGAAGCGTCATGCAGTATGGAGACTTTTCTGTGCACGAATTCTTCTCGAGGACAGACTCAATATGCAATTCAGAATTTTTTATCACATATAAATACGGTTTGAGAACATTTTATAATTTTCACACTAATAACTACAATATTTTGAAATCAATTGAACCAATTCCTCAGAAATTTGAATGAATTATTCAGCATTCATGTAGATATTTCGAGAATCAGGATAATCTTGATTCATGACATTGTTTTTTCTCTCGAAATTGGAGACATTTTGGGAATAACATCTAAGAAACAATGTTTCACAAAGTGTCAACAATTTACTTTCTCAAATTTGTTCAATTATTGAGGTTTGGAAACAATTCCGTGTATCCCACGAGCATCCATTGTTTCATATGTGCACATAACGATGTAAAATACGAGACACATCTAATTCAACCTTAAACTACTCATCCAGCTGAAGCACTTTATGTCCTTTGTCACTGAGAACTTTTTTAATCCTCGATTTTTCATTGTAATTCCCCACAAAATTCCTATGAAGAAGACTGATTCAAGTACAATTTCGGCTCACTCTCATTTGTCCTAATTTTAGCCACTGATTATTCATGGTCGGTGATCTGAGGAATAACTAAACTACGCCATAATGTCTCCTAATAATTGATACCGATGCTGTCAATCTATTTCATAGATGTAATACTTCCATATAATACTGTCCCGAAATAATCCTCCACAATAATGACAATTATAAGTCAATGAAATTTTGCACAGTACCAAGTTTTGATTTGAATCGTGTGGAATCGAGTATTGTTCATTCAATCATTTCTTTTTCGTAAGACGTCATAGAGCTTTTATCGATTTGATTGCCATTCTGTATTTTAAACAGTGCAGTTAACTCAAAATCTAAGATCCATGTAATTTAAGTCCAAAAGCATCTGTATTCATATTAATCTCATTCATAGTTTATTATCATAATTTTTCAATAGTATATGATGCGGATTTGACTGAGTAATAGCAAAATTACCATTCGATCGAAAAGTGAATAATTTCGAATTCCAGAGAGAACAGAAGGAGTCGAGTACGGTATCGACAGCTGATTCCGATACAGGAAATGATACCACAGCGTCAAACGATGAAGGGATCGGCGAAAAGTCTGACGAAGATGAATCGCATACTGATGTTATAAGCATTGATGAGATGAACTATAAGAGGAGTGATGATAATGAAAAGATGGATGACATTTAACCAGAAACTGAAGAAACGACCAATGCAGAATATGAAAGACCTGGGGAAAAGTTTCGAACTAAATGAAAGAACAAAAATTTACTCAGCTGATACCAATGAGGAAAATTAGTTGACTTCCACTTCAATTACTATGTCACTCACGTATATCGTACTGTATCAATCTTGAGTGTTTTTGTATTGCTATTGTTATTATAATGACTAAATGAATTTTTAATAATTGTATATGCATTAGTTTATTTTATTTAATGTTCTATCTTAAGTATCGTTGGAAAAAAATGAAACTATCAATAACATAGATGGAAAAATATTAATACTATCACTTTCTTTAAAGATTCAGAATATGAATTTGCATGGAATTCTTGGAGTTAAAGTGGAAGTAATATTGTATGAATTCACTCACCTGAATATTTTTTCCAAGATTTCTATCAATTGTCTGAACTCCCGATATATATTCTCATGAAAAAAAACACCATAAAGAGTCTGATAGCGATGCTGAAGTGATTAGCTGCATCCACCTTATTTAGTTAATTTCATTTTCGAATTATCATACGACGCTCTTCGAATTTCCATGTAAAAACTCAAATAATTCCTCATAGAAAACTGTATTAATTCACATTTTAATCACCGTTGACGAGTATATGTCAAAGAATACAGATGTAAATCTGTATTCTTTGCTACTAGTAGTACTGTAAATTAGACATTTGAAGTTTCCAAGCATTCTAAAACTGTGCCAATGCGCATCCTATTCGCCTGCTCCACCAATCATTATAATAAATGGAACACCGGACTCATCACGAAGAAACGACTTACACTGCCATCTTACGATGTTTGGTGACGACCACAACTAAAATAATATTCCATTGATAAAACGGAACAGCGGAACACCTGAAACATGTGGAGTATAATCGCACACAGTTTCAACTGAATAAAATCTCTATAGAAGCTGCAGTAGAGAGGATAGAGGAACTCCCACCCTCTATGAAACAACAATAAAATGAAGATGATAGAATGGCGGGAGTTCATAACTTCCATCGCCATTAACATCGTGTATACAACGCTGTTCGTAACAACGCAATAAAAGAAAATAAATCGGCAGTTGCATGATCAATCGTCAATTTGAAGTGTTCCAAACCATAAATTAATTGATAATTTCCGAAGTGTGAACAGTATCATAACTCCAGAACCCAATTGTCATCAAAATGATTCCACTCACTACGGGAGCCTTGACCGTAAGTTGATTATGGCTATATCCAAACTCATTCGTCTCAGTATTTTCCATGCTTTTCATTTTTGTCTTAGGATATTGTTCGGGGAGTTGAGGTTACGAAGCCAATTCTTCAAGTGCTGGTATGAGTTTGATCTCAGATAAATCATTTAATTCAGTTATATAGTTTTATTAGTCATGTAAATGATGAAAGATGGCAGATCATACAGCTTATTGTCTTACAGGGAACTAAAAGATTGACAAGCACAGACAGTGAACGTTACAGATTGCTCCTCTCTGATGGGGTAACAATAACATCATTCACAATGCTGGCTACGCAATTGAATCATATGGTGAAAAACGAAGAGTTGACTGAAAATTCAATCGTTGAGATTGGAAGATACGCATTGAGTAATGCAAATAATGCTGGAAAACCAAGGTGTGTATTCACATCATATTGTATCAACCAATTGTTTCATGTAGGATTTGTTGGAATTAGTGATGGCTGGGCATATGACCACATGGTTGTTTCACCAGATAGTTTTGGTGGTTACTATTGTTGCCATTCGTTTATCATGATTTTCAACAGCAGAACTGTTCTGAAAATTCAAAAATTATGATGATGCGATGTCTTTTTGGTTATCAACAGGAAAATTATGGTAGTATTGGATATTGAGGTAAAGGTTCCAGGCAGCGAGGTGCCTGGGAAAATAGGAAACCCAGTACATATTGATAAAGCTGGAAGTGCTTCAACGTCCAACGATAACGCTGCTAGTACTGCTGCTGGTACAACTAATACAGCTAAAACTGCCCAAAATCTCAAGCGGCCAACTGCTGAATCCGCCTCAGCTGGTAGGCATCAACAATAAGAATAACGGTCGTAGGTTGAACACATTTTTATCATGTATGTGATGTTTACTTTTCAAGTAGCTGCAAAGAAACGTTTAAATGAGTCTATCACCTCAGGCGTTGAGATAGTGACCACACCGATAGCTGCACTGAGTCCATATCAAAATAGGTGGGTATTTGAATCCTATATATAACTGATCATATCTGTAATCGTATTTTTAATCTGAATTCACTGGTCGATGAGAAAAATGACAGATGTTAGCATTGTCAATGCAAAAATAGTTAGAAAAAATTGAACAGAATATATATTCCGAAAACATGAGCATCCAATTGAAGGATTCATTGCAATTGATTCAATTCAAATTGCTTGCTTCAGTAGGACGGTATATCTCTTGATATCATTGCGTAGCTTCTTTAGAACGGAAGTCAAGAAAATACAAGGATATTGAGCTGTATTCGAACAATTATCTGAATGAATACGAATATACATATCTGTTGTAATTTCTCAAATTCTACCTCATAATGGGATGAATAGATAGGAAGAATCAATTGCCTCGTCAACTTTTGCTTGCGTATTCAGTCGGAAACATTTTTATGCCTTGAATTGATTGCTCTTGTTAGCACGACTGCAGATTCTTTCCCCAAATCACTTTCGACTTTACTGAGTGAATCAATGATAATATCCAGTGTACATGATAATGTGGCAATATATCTATCGGAAACTCGCTGGATTTAACTGTAACAACCAAATTCATCTAAAATGAAGATTTAAAGATTGTATGTGTGACAAAGGCGCAATAGGAAAATGATATTTGTGAATGTCTTTCAGATGGGTAGCAAAAGCAAGAGTCGCAAATAAATCTGATATCAGACATTGGAGTAATTCGCGAGGTGAAGGGAAACTATTCAACATGACCCTCGTTGATGAAAGCGGTGAAATAAGATGTACAGGGTTCACCGATCAAGTAGACCGCTTCTATGAAATGATTGAGGTATTTTCATTTCACATAATGACGAATGAATTTCCATCCTTCATACTCACCTCCGTCAAATACTTTTCAGATTGGCAAAGTATATTATTTCTCACGTGGTCAATTGAAAACCGCTAATAAAATGTTCAATAACACAAATAACGAATATGAAATGACGTTGACCGGTGAGTCAGAAATTGCCCCATGCCACGATGACGCTGATGATATTCCTGGAATTTCTTTTTCATTTGTATCAATAAGTGAAATCGGGAATCGCTCAAAAGATGATGTCGTTGGTTGGTTTTTCTTCAAATATTTCCATTCGTACATAAATAGTACAATATGTCGATAAATGATATGTTATTTCTTCTGCTTATCATCAATTTCATTTATTCAAAGATATCCTGGCAATAGTAAAAACAGCAGATGATGTGCAGTCAATTACAGCACGTGCAACAGGACGAGAATTGCGGAAACGAGATCTGACTCTTGTCGATATGAGTGATTCATCGGTAAATCAACATTACATTTCCCACATTCCCATCATTTTACACACATGCACATAAGTTTAGTTCTTGATAAACCTAATGCGTCCCTCTCCGAATGTGCAATTGTAAAGAAACATGAAGAGGCTACTGTGTCAACAAAAGTGTTGTGTGAGAAAATTACAATCAAAACTACGAATGTTATAATATGTTGATGTTACAGATAACACTCACATTATGGGGTTCTATAGCTGAAAAGTTTGAAGGATCCGCAAATCCAGTCATCGCAGCTAAGGGTGTTCGCGTTGCGGAGTTCAATAACGGAAGGAATTTATCTGCTCTGGTCACTTCGATAATTCAGATTGATCCTGATATGCCTGAAGCGCATAGGTGAGTATGTGAATGCCATCATTCATTTAATTTTGCAATGATAGAATCATTTGAACAATCATCTGTTACAATGAATCTTCAACAGGTTACGTGGATGGTACAATACCGTAGGAAGATTACAAGAATCAAAATCACTTTCAAACAGTGGTGGTGGTTTGAATGCCGATTGGATGCTGTTGAGCGAGGCAAACGAATTGAGTCTCTCAGCTCAAGATAATTCCCAAGTGTTCCTGTGTAAAGCGACTGTAAGCATGGTACGAAGTGAGCGTGCTCTGTACAAATCTTGCCCTTCCGAGTCATGCAAAAAGAAGGTGAGCCGTATGTTCTCCTGCTGTTGTATTAAAATTCGATAATTTGCTGAAATCATTCGATTATTTCTGTCAGGTTATTGATCATGAGAATGATATGTACCGATGTGAAAAATGCGACCGTGAATATCCAAACTTCAAATATCGGCTATTAACCAATGTGAGTAATGTGGAAAAAAATTATTTGCTTTGAGCAATCACCGTGGAAATGTATGAATTCACGGTGAGACATTTCCTTTCAGATGAACATCACAGATTGGAGTGGTAATCAATGGGTTACTGCATTTGGTGATGAGGGCGAGAAAATAATGGGGATGAGCGCCCAAGAACTTGGTGAATTGAGTGAAAATCAACCGGATGACTATAATGATAAATTCGCCTCGGTAGCGTTCAATTCGTATATATTCAAAATACGAACAAGAGTTGAAACATACAACGTATGTATATTCTTCATCTATTTCGATAAAATCCTTGAGATAGCTGACACGTAATTTTTCCCCCATACCGACAAATGATCCAAACAGTGAATATATATGATTTTCCTAGTAGATAACGGACCAATCAATAATTCATAATGCAACTCATGTTGATAATCCGATAACAGAATGATAAACCACAATTCATGGATGATTCTTATACCAGTCTCACGCCGATCAATGAGACATACATATTTACTGCGAACTTGAATAATTGAAACCATTAAATAGAATCACTTCAATACTTTTACCAGTTTGAATTCATTTCTTATAGTTTTGAATGGTCAGGCTGTATGTTACAATGCTCTTCGTCAATTTGGTCAATATTTATACTTATTTGGGCGGAAAATTTATCCAAAAAATCCATGTAGAGAAAGTTTAGAGAGCTTACCCCGAATCAACATACTCTCTTTGCCACTGTGATTTAGCGTGTTTCTCCGATTCACCAGATCCTTCACATACGCTGTTTGCATCAATTTTGTCGGATTAGATAGTTTCCGAAGGACTTCTCATTAATAACTGATTTTTTTATGCCAAATATTCATACAGGATGAAGCAAGACTGAAGGGAACAATCCAAGTATGTGAGCCAATGAATTATAAAATGTATAATAAACATCTGGTACAAGAACTCAAGAAGATGACGAATGTACACAATGTCAATTGATCTCGAGAAGATTGAATGCCAACCAGTCCATAAATCCAGTTAATAATTCTCAATTTTTTCGTTATGTTAAGTTATCCTTATTACAATTGAAACTTTGCAACCACTAGGTGGATCAAGTGAATTTTCCACAGCCTTCACTTCAGTTCATTTTTACGTGATGTAACTAAATACTGTTATAGTTTATAATTTGCTAATGAAGGATTGCAGCCAGAATGAATCTTCACAGTTATCAATACCATTTATAAAATAAGTCATTTATTTACTAAAATAAAACAATATTTGTGATATACGTATCGTCAACGTGCATTGTGTCGTTGGAGATTTCATAACACCATATTATCTTTGGGTTTGTATATTTTTTCTCAAGCACAAAAATGAAAAGACAAAATATGACACGAATATTTTTTTTCCCTCTCCGATTCTTGCGTTATTTTCGCCGAATTGGTAAATTATGATTATGCAGGTATACAATCGTGTTATATCCATCGATTGTCCCTGTACGCCCTACTTTGTGTGTAAATTCCCATTGCAAGATCAATACACACGCTGGATTACTAACATTCTAATGTTAGAATATAATAGAATAATATAATCTGATAATAACGAGATACAACATCAATAAAATTTATTTTTGTACCCATGCTAAAATATTCTCTTTACTCAATAAAGATTCTCTCCACGTATATATAAAGATTTCTGTTGATTCAGTTATAAAATTATACACAATTATAGACATCCATTTATAAATTTAATAATAGAGTCGTTCACCACGACTAACCAACTAAAGTAATTACGTCTTCGACCAGCATGACATTCTAATCCGTTAAAGCTTCAGATCATGGATATAAAAAATAGAGATGAATCATTCTATAATTGGAAATAATGTTCCGCCCTGTCGGTTTGCGAAATTCACTGCTTTTAGATAAAAGTGACCCGATTATGATGGACTTTTTATCCAGGAGATAAAAAAAAAGGTTTTCTGACTCTTTGAACCCACATCGATGGAAGCTTTTATTTGCTTTGAAATAGTAATTGTTCAGTAACTGTGGGATTGACTGTGGAACTAACTGTGGAACTAACAAATTAGGGAAACATACATCTCTCTAGGACTGATAGTTTGCAAGATATGACATTTTTCATTGGGAACTTGGTAGTTCCGCGCGCGCACTGATGAACGAATCTAAGTAAACCAAAACTGCATCAATTTGGGCAAAAATTTCAATTTCTGGTTACAATCAAATCTTCTACTATTCAGAGAAAAATTAGCGGAAGTTGGAAAAAAAATTTTTCGATGCATTTTTGTTGACTTAGAGTTAATCATTCATCAGCGCGCTTCTGTATTAAAAATATTATTTCTTGAAAAATATTAGTCGTAGAAAGATGTAAATTTTTTTTAATTTGTTCGTTAATCTCTTCTCGACATTTCATCCGCAATATGTCCCCACTGATTATCATCAGTTTATTTTAATGTAAAGTTACTATACAATTGCTTATTTTCGAACATATATGAAGCTGACATTGGCATATGTTCGGAAAGTCAGGGAAACTTTGTCCGTCTCCTGGAAAAGAAAATTTGTTAGTATCGGATCACTTTCATCTAAAGGTAACGAGTTAACAGACAGAATGAAGTCGTTCGTTCATACTAGGATTACCAATCCTGAATATTGATCAATTTATCTCTGCCGTCGAATGATTGGAGCAAGCAAACAATCAGATGGACACAAACAGTGTAATATTCCATCGCTGAAAGTGAGTAGATGTTTACAAAAGTGTTCATGTGTTAAATTAATTTGAAACCAATGAATTCGAAAGTCAAGATGTCAACAGGGTTGGTAATTCTGGTATTGCGATAAATGGTTAGGAATTTTGGCGTGACAATTTTTGCATTTCTCATTCAATTTAAAAAAAAAATGAAAATTGTCTGGTGCTCATTCCGTTTTCATAAAATTGAACCGTGTGTCAATGGGGACACATGATAGATGTATTGACACACGAAAGAGGGAACAAATTTAATGAGTAGTTTGATTTTTCGGAGGTGCTCGAAATTGTGTGATAATCATTTCACTTCACCGAATTCGTCCTACATAAAGTGCAAAACTTATTCAAATAATTCTTGTATGCAGTGGAACAAACATAAATGAAACAGAAAAGATGATGGATGCTACTGCGTTTCTGTTATCTTATTTCAAGGAGATATGAAAATTTCAATAAGAAACATGGAATTTTCTAGATAACATAAACAATAACAGGATTAGTGAACGAGCTGAACAGATAATATTCCACGAATTCTCAGCCCTAATTATTTAGTGTGATATTTTACTATGAAAATCAGCTTGAGAAGCTGGTAGTCATCGAATACTCTCAAAAGGAATTCATATTCTCACGAGTTCAGGATATTGATTTGGTATAAATATTTGTAATAGATTTGGATCTGGTGCAAGACGAATTAGCTGTTTATATGTACGAAATGGAAATGGGGAGATCCCGTCACTTGACATGAAAACTCATGCGGGCACAATCGTTATAACGTACATTCACGAAATGTTGTCACTCATGATAATCCAACGAACGAAAAAACGAAATAAATATGTATATAATTGTGTGTATATATTTAAGGCTTAGTTCTGAGAGTCCAATTCATTCATGGAACTCATCAATTGAACCAATTGATTTAATGTAAAGTATTCATGTGATGGGATACGAACGTGTGACGATAAATCTCCGATTTGTACATCAAGCGCACAATACACAAACGCAAATGTACGTAAATGTGCATATGTATGAGAAACTGTGTATTGAGTGAGTACACCAATTCCCGCGTACATACATTTCCGTTGTCGACACAGAATAATATAATATTCACAAACAGCACATGATGAAAGAAATAGATGCGCCATCTACTCACATATCTATACATTTTTGCATCTTTTTGCTCTAAGTTTTTAATCATTAATATTGGTCAAGATAAAATCTTATTTTTATATACTTGGATAAGTTCATCGATTTGGTTTTCGCATATCAATATACTCCACGATCATGAAACCAGTTGACATCAGTTTCTTCGAATCAAAAAAAAA
Organism: Meteorus sp. PSUC_FEM 10030008; assembly: GCA_018881525.1. NCBI lineage: Eukaryota > Metazoa > Arthropoda > Insecta > Hymenoptera > Braconidae > Meteorus > Meteorus sp. PSUC_FEM 10030008. The sequence goes on from JABMBR010002108.1 coordinate 13,039, forward strand.
CAGAAAGTATAATCTTGAGAAGAAAAAAATTTCTATGTTCATAAATATTCTATGTTTGTCAGTTTTCTCGTGGATGCATACAAAAAACTGCATGATATTCCAAACAATCGATGGTGTTTCAAATTGATTGTTAAAAAATTTCATTATAAATATATCATTTGAAACCTTGCGATTAAAAAAACCTTACCAGTTTTCCTATCATCTTCAAGCCCGAATTCGCGAGAAGCGAATGCATTGAAATACGAACAGTAAAATGATACGGGCGTGTATTGGATATATATACATGTTATATATGTATATGGAATATTTAGGATATGATAATTTGAAAGGGGCTAAGCACCCCAGGAAGTTATTTGAATTTGGAGTTTTTTCTTTAAAGTAATCTGAACCGTTTCCTTTTCCATTCTCATTGTCTGTTACTCCCACGCTACTGCTTCGATTGATCCACATCCTTTTGTTTCTGGGACGGTGTCGTTGGAGTTGGGTCGTCATGAAATAGTGGGTTCTTAACTTCCATCTCACCGGCCTTTATGATATAATAAATTGGATTTCACATCTTGCCCAACAGTTTTTTCAAAAGGAATGTAACAGCTCCGACTTACCGGAGCAAGTCCTGGACATTCATACACGGTGTAATCGCCTTCTTCATTCTCTTCATCACTCTCTGCTTCAGAAACTGAACCAGGCTCACGGGCTGCAGTTGTTCTACGATGAAATTAGAAATTTTATGCGTGATGTAGATATGGACTGTTCACTTCTAATGTTACTAGAGATTTGATATAAATCGCAAATGAGCAAAAATAATTTATAAAAACTTCTTATTTTAGCAAAAAGATTTCTATTATACAGCGATTCATGAATAAACCACAGTACGAACATTCTCGAATGATCTTTTTTCTAATCATTGACCATCTATAGCACTTTTTTGCATTGTATGTTCCACAAGTTATCAACTCCGAAATTTTTAAAAATTGCTCCAATTCCTATCCGATTTTGGGTCAAGAAAACGAAAAACTTTTTCAGATTATGTTGTTTAGGTAGAGATAAGTAGATGGCATTCAGTTCCTCACTTTTCCATCGCTATTATTTGTTGCTTCTGATGTTGGAAATGATACATTTGTGCCGAATGGGCCAGTCTCTGATCCCCAGAGGGGGAAACATCTTTATTAGGTCCAGTCACACCATAAGCCGGATAGTCAATGTCGGCAGCAGCTTTCACACCACGTTGCAGTCTGTTGGAAAAGTTGAAACAACACATCAGTGTGCAATTAACTTTTTTCATATCGTGAGTTGTCAGTATTATACAACATGGGCACTCTCATGGGAATTTATGTTCTAATGCAACAGAGGATCGTAAACTTTTTATTTTTTCAACTGATATGCCACGATTTGTCATCATTTGGAAAATTTCAAGGATATGTTTTGCCACTGCATCGGTACACTTCCCCTTTGCATCATAACATGAATTAGTTAGTTTTAGGATCAAAGTATACACATTGTTCAACTCATAACCCTCCAGCTATTATGAAATCACCATTACCTGCACCAAGTTAAACTAATTAGGACCAAAGCAAACATAGCGGCTGCACTGCAGCCTGCGACGATGGCTGAAATAGGGAGAAAATTGTATGAAAACTTCCACGTATTTAACAGCGAAAATTCGAAATATCAACTGCAACTAACCAATGAAGTAAACATCGTTGTTCAATTTATGATTCGTAGAGGTAGCAATGACTGTGTCTTGATCGATTCGTCTTTCAGGTTCAGGCATCACATCATGGATATTTGCAAATTTATCGTTCTTCGTTTCTCGTTCATTCAGAGTGGAGCTAATTCTTGTTTTATCGGAGCCTGTACCCTCTCTATTCTGTATTTGTGTAGTACGTAAATTATCATCATCCAGAATGGTCTGCGCATCAGTCCGCCGGTTCGATAGAATTTGATCATGATAATAACGTGGATCATTTGGCTTCATAGCAAATGTGTCCTGAACATCAATGGATGGCTCATCAAATCTGTATGTGAACTCGGGTTCATTCCAGTTTTGTGATAAATTCGGAATAGAATTGACATTGAGTTTATTGGATGACTTTGATATGTGTGAATCCAATATCTCATCTTGCATATTCTTCAAAGTGTTATCTGCCATATTATCCTCGGGATTCTTCCAGTCTTGGTAGCTGATTCGCGCAGGACCATGACTACCATGACTGAAATACATTCTCTCATTCACTGAACTCACTGGGTATGGTATATTGACTTTTGGATATTCATAAGGCTTGGATGGAGCTTCTAAATTGACATAGGAATGTTCACGGTCATCGATTGATCGCGGATATCCATTTGGTGCATCGTACTCAGGTGGTTGCTGATAATTGAAATTCCTCAATTTATTCCTTTGTAGTATTTCAAGAAGTCGTGGATGATCAAGCAGTATATCAAAAATTGTCCTTTGTTTATCCGTCGGGTAGTCAGGCAAATAGTTCATGTATGTCAGCGGATTGGGCTGAAGTTCCACTCGCGTGTGGGGTACTTCATGTTGATTTTCAAAATCCAGAAATCTTTTGAAAGCTCTGAAACTCAGATCCTCTGGTGGACCTGGTTCAACATCTGTGAACACAAGAATAAAAATTCGATTCGAATGTTTCACTAGATTACTCAACATATTCATTCCCGTTCACAAATTTTGGAAACATTTTTTACAGCCCTAAATATCCACGAAACTTGGTGGAATAACTTCTTCGATTTTGAATTCAAACACTATCAATTGAGAAAACCACTGGTTACGTTATGTTAAACAGACAATTTTGGAGATTTTACAATTATTGAGACATATCTAACGATCAGATTTCCTTGGTGCAGAGCTTTAATGGTACGGACAACACACTCAAAAAATGATTGAACTACAAATGTATTCATCATGAAGATAATAACCGGGAGTATAAAAATGTCAAAACAAATGAGTGATAGTGGTATGAATGAGTGTCGCCGCACTCTAATTACATTCTGACAATTATTGATATGTTTTTTTGTTGTATCGACCTCTCACTTCGAACCATAACAATGATTTTCTTTAGTTCTGTGAAATTGTATTTTTCGATTGGAGGCTCATGCATTACATGAAAGTCAACTGTGAGAATCTTCTATTTCAAGTCCACTAACTATATACAACATGTTGTGAATGAATGAGATGAGCAGCTGTTGACAGAAGTCTCATTCATTCTTTCATTTGCAATCTTCATTAATAGTTCACGATCAACTCTATATTCTGACGAATTGGATCGGAAATTTAACAATTATATAAAATCTGCAGAGAAATTCACATATTATGAGAAGTTCGATCATTTCATCATTCAATATCACGAACTAACAAAGATCCCAATTCTAAATATACTCTAAATGCATAATTTCATCCAAAACAATCATCGCTAAAATGGAGAATGACTTCATATTGTTCCACATTGAAAGTTTCTTGAAAAACATAGCTGAACTTAATGAAGCCAACAAGAATGTACATCATCATATCGTAAGGATTTCCGTTCCCCAACATGATCCGAGAAGTCAAGATTACGGAATCAATAGGTAAGAAATTTCACGTATCCCACATTCAAAAATATTCTGAAAACTAAAACTTTTTCAGATCTGCAATGAGATAATCTCAACGGTCCAAGTTCATAATCTCAACATTGAGTGTGCGGTGTACACAATTAAAATATATTGATCTTTATGATCACAAAAATGCGTTTTCTAGTTCATATCGCGATGAGAAAATTTGGAATAAACGAGCGAATAAACGAATCATAAAGTATCAGAAAGAGACATCAATGTTCTGAGTCTTCAAAAAGTCCTTAACAGTTGAACGCAACACATAACTGTCAACTGCGCAATAATCATCTCAATCCTTTACTCATATTCAATGTGACATCAAATTCACAGCATCCATATTTACTTCTAATTATCACGCAATATTTCAAAACGATATTCCACTGTTCCACATCATCAATGAGGATTAAGGATTAACATTTGTCAGCGTGACTACAGAATAATAATGAATCAGTTGCACTGACAACATAACACTCACACACATTCACGCTGGTCGATTGAGTTTCAGAGACCAATATCAACTGCCTGAATTAAAATGAAAATTTGGATTTATCAGTACAACTGTTTGTACAATTGTAAAATTGAAAAAAAAAATACAAAAAGAAAGACAGAGTAGAAAAATTATAAATGATTATGCGTCGTTGAATAATGATCTCCAACATATTCCAGAATTGAGAAATGATCTGACGACAGAAGACCAGGAGATGAATCTACTTGCATGCTCTTGTCCTATTAAAGAATTCATCTGTTGTTATCATGTTGAGTACGTTGAGTAGAGAAATACCATTACTGTAGAAGTAGACGTACCAATCCCATAAAAATATTGTTAGATCATGGATAGAAAAAAGAAATTTACAAAAACAATTTCGCACATGTCATGTAGACTTCGAAAGCTCATAAGAAGATAAAATTTCATAAAAAACATACAAGAACAGTCGAAGAAATGCAAAAAATATAATACTTCATAACTCAACGCGTTGACATATGAGGTATGTGACAATACTCACCTTGATAAAACTCAAGTTCACCGGTGGTGAGACTGATGAGTAAGACAATGAACAATATCGAGAGTCTACAGATCGAAGACTCAGCTTTCATTCTTGCTGCACAAATCCAGGTGGACACAAGCGTCTACAGCTGGTTTGATTCACACCTTGATTGGAGCCAACGATCCTTGGCTTCATACAAAAGCGCGTCATTCATCTGACAGACTGATGAGACTTGCGCGTTCAAGAGGGTCTGAACTAACAAGAGAATCAATACCGAAGGCATGTGAGTATGAACGCAGTTGCGAGTTGTTGAGAGTGGGCGTTTGTGTATATATACATACTTGCTACTATCTCTATTGTGACGTTCATGCTCGTGTTTTTACTCTACAAATTCACCTCGAATCCCATAATGTTGTTGATGTTATTGTTGAAGATATGTAAATGTTGAACAATTCGAGGAAAACTGAGATTGGAAATATGAATACAGTCTGTGAGTATTGTTGAATGAAAATGGAGCAGTCACAAATCGTACACAGTGTCACACCAGAACTATGGAATACTTAAAACCACGAACTACACGCGTCCACTTCCTGTTTTGGTCATTGCAAAAACACTCATTGAGTATTCAGCGATTATGGCGACGGAGTAGTCGCATATGATAATGGGGGAATGATTATAGGAACACTGCAAAAAGTGATTCTCGGGGAATATTTCAATATAGAAATTGCTTGGATTGATATCAGAGGAAAACTTCGATGATAGTTTGACATTCACTTTTTTCTTCACCTTTCGATTTCTCATGCAGTATGAGCGAGTATTGGTGCATGATATTCACCTCTTCCGGTCATTTTTTTTCTCTCTGGTGGATATAAAAAAACTATGGTGTGAGAATTAAAAAATCTGAACGTCATCAACTTTATCCATCATATACTGCCGCGTTTTCATCTAAATTATATTTCCCATGTTTTCGATACATTTTCATTATTTTATTTATTTATTCCGATATTATATTTGGATCATTATGATTGCTATTGGAGATTATCTGGCTAATTAAGTAATGGAATATTATTGATTGAATAGAATACGTGTCACATATACCGCAAAAATGTTCAAACCCGCAGTAGTATTACAATACATGAAGTGAATTTATTACCGAAGTAACACTTCATAACGCATACCCATCTATCTAATTACGAATTTGGACCAATTAGGCATCTCTGGCATGGACGCTTCGGAAGTCAACATTTTTACATGAAATATAAAATTCGCATTTTTGACGTGTTCATAAAATGTTGGAGGATCTACCACAAGAATAAACAAACTGAAGTTTTTACAGGTCTTGGCAAATCTATTGAATACTATGAAATAGTTGAAAATTTATGTATTCACATGGTAGATCCTGTATTAGAGGGTATCGAAGAAAGTGTGAATGTTCATGGAGTCAAATATTTGACATAAGGTCATACACATCAATATGAAGTTAAATATTTGGTTATCATGAAAAACGAAAATGAGTTACCAGTTTGTGGTGAAATTCATAACTTATCTGATTATAATAACATCACGTTTACTGTTTGTACGCTTTGGGAGACTGTTAATTTCGATGACACATGCAATGCTTATTTATCAAACCAAAAAATACGGGATCTTCTATTAAAACGAATTCATTGATGTTAAGTCACGAGGTACTTGGTGAAGGTCATACAAATACCAGTGGTAATGGTTCATTCATAGTTTGTAGACATGTTATGATTGTTCAATCAATCATAATTGTACTGATATTTACAATTGAATAATTATAAAAATATGAGAAATGCTAAAAGTTCTATTAAGTAAATGAAATGATCGGATTGAATGTTGATCATAAGTTTCTTCATGAATTCAATATCATTAATCTTCGAAATTATGAATAGTATTCCACATTAACTCTGCGGTGTAAATATATTCGATTTTACTTTATACCAAAATGTTCTACAGTGTAGACAAGTCATCATGAAATCATTTTGATGCAATGTGTGAACAGCTTTGGTAAGTGTACGGATGTGTACAGCCTTTGACTATTGAAACACACTATTGATGGAACGATGAAAGAAATCACATCGAACATTCAGGATATTGTTGACATGTCCCCCTACATTTGTCCAATATTCACACACTTCAGGACGTATCGCCGAATCAGTCCCAGGAACGCAGAGGACTGTGAAAGTAACAGTACTTTCTGTGATGCGGGTGATAATAACCCGTATAACAATAGGGGGATCCAAATTTTCTTGTAAAAATAATGTTTGTAAATATGACTGAGCGTCCTGGAGTCAGCATGTATTATATTTCATCAACCTGCTCATGCAATAATATTGTGTATCGTAATCTTTTCAATTTTATTCGATGGAAAATGTTCCTCCTGGCGCTCATATCAGCTCACTCTATCAAAAACGAATATTCTGTTTATTGAGAGATCTCCAGAAATATCTCAGATGGTGAAACATTCGCCGTTCAATCTCTTCAATTTCTGTCTTTAGTCTGTGTCCAAACCTGATAGGAGAGAATATTTTATCATTTTGTAGATTTCCAACACTGTCTCGATAATCTATCAACTTGTCCATTCTGAAGGATAGGAGAATATCTTGATCACTTTGAATTCACGTCATGTTCCTAATTCAATTGAGTGAAGAATCATGGTTTTCATACAGGTGCATATGTCCGATGGATCGAGCAACAGAAGTTTCATTTTTCATAATTCCTTGAAGCTTTCTGCTGTGATATTTGGTTCCTCGGAATGGAAAACTTTACAAAATTGAGGTGTTCATTTTTTTGATAGAGAACTTCTTGGTAACAGTCGTGTAAAAGTTTCCATGGGAATATTTCTCTTTCAGAAAACATTTTGTATTCTCACAAGATCAAACTCAATATATAACCTATACGGTTGATCTGCATTGATTGGAACATCCAACATCTTGAATTGCGTGAGTTTTCGGAAACAGTAATTTCACCATGTGCTTACGGATAGAATGATATTTCGGATCTGTTTTCTACTTTCACCAGTAAGTTAACAACAATACTGCATCATGAGAATAGGACTGTTCTCTCCCATCTTTTATATGTTGATATCGTTGTTCACTGAAAATATAATTATGCTTTATACTTTGATTCAGAAGCGTAAAAATTCGAAACGCTGAACGTAATTTTCATCCTTCTTGAAACTGTTAGAAAGATGCATGTGCGAGCTACACTATTACTACAAGACTGTTATCGTAGGAATATTTCGAATGCGTCAATCATTGCTAAACTACGGATGAATTCGAATTTCAGCGCCTCACAATATGGCGATCACATGTGCTAAACCCAGAATATGAATCACGGGGTATGGAGGGTAAAGGTATTTCTAACGACTTTCAAAAAATTTCCCGCCATCGTATTCGACATGCATTATTACCTTCTGATGGTCAAATACCAATTACGCTTACTGTGCGAGCAGAAAAATGAACCTGAGAGTTGTCATAGGAATTTGTAAGCTTTACCCTGATTTGTTGTGTGATGATTTTCTGTCAGTTGTATTTGAACTTTTACGATGAAATATAATATTGAACGTTTCTGGTATTCGAACTACTATTATAGCGTGAGGGATAATTCTGTTTAATTTTTATTACAACAAGAATAAATACTGGACGTAACAGAATAGACGAATGATCTAGCGATTTAAATAGACGTTATACCTAACCTCATTTTTGCAAAAATGTTTGGACATCCATGGATATGGAGTGAATTGATATCGTATGAATACGAGTAAACGATGAAAATTATCAGGATGCAATGTAAAAGTGTGCTTTGAAGTTGATACAAAAGTGAAGGAAAGGGAGAGAGAGAGAGAGAGAAAGAGGGAGAGAGAGAGAGAAAGAGGGAGAGAGAGAGAGAGAGAGAGTGGGGAAAGGGAACAAAGATGTTTTGTTTTGTTTATGAAGCAATTTTGTGTAAATTGGTTGATTTTCAGGCAAAACACATCATTTGCTTCAGAATAAAACAATATTCACATTCCATCCTCTATTTCTAGTGTAATGTAGTTCTTCAATGGATCGTATATTGAATGAGTGAAAGAGTTAAGAGGTTTCAGAAATTTTTGATACGAGAGTATTCCATCAATTGAGGTTAAGATTTTATCAAATATCTCAGTGAACCAACTAGTCATTTATCATTTGAATAATCATATTAACTGGAAAGGTGATTTTCTGAACATGTTCCGCAATTGGATTCTGTACAGTCACATCTACTCGTCTCTTATCATGCATGTGTTAAAAGTGTGATAGCTATTTATGGGAGAAGCTCACAAAACGTATAATGAACATTCACGAGTGAAAAGTCGCACTTTGTTGGAACGTTTAAAGAAAAATTCACTTCTTCTCGATCAAGAAATTGATAAATTGCACTCGCAATGTTAGTAAGTGTCATTGGATACAGAAGGGGAAAAACAAATATGTCATTCGAAATTGAGCATAAATTTAGGGAGATCGCAGTATGCTTAACTCCATTATTGGGGGATTATATGGAATTTTATGTTTTTTTTCTATTTGTTCACAGTTTTGTAATCTCGGAGCATCAAAATCGGCTCGCTACATGTGAATCTGAACACACAAAGTCTTGGAAAATCCGGAACGATTCTAGTGGTGTCGGTGGTCTTCTCTGCCCTGATATTTTCAGTTCATCGGTACAAAATAACATCAATGAACAAGACGAAATGACCGCAGGGGGTAGAATTTTAATAACATCAAAGCGGCCTGCAGAATCATTGCCGTTACGAAAACCAATTAGGGGCTGTTATTGCAATCATGAACCTAGAAAAGTATTATATAGATCGCCAAGAACTAAGCATAAATCCGATTGGCCATGTGATTATTGCAAAAGTAATTTCGATATTCGTTTGTCATCAACACAACAAGAACGCGATAGTTCTTCACCAACATTGAGCTGTAAGACATTACAAAAAGTTCAGAGGATTAATTATACCCCGAGATCCGAATTTTTACGACGTGTCCAACGGAAAGTTTCGCAACAGTACAATGTTTGTGGTGATCCTCGTTCTGGATCTGCCTCACCAATGAACGAGGATGAGTGCCATGACGACATGACATGTAAAAGATTATCGACTCAATCTAATTATCGAACATGTGTCAGAGAAACCGACGTGCAGAAACTTCCAAAAAACATGAAATCACCGAAAAACTTGGAAATTGCTGAATGTAATACCAATTCTACGAAACAATCCCATACTTGTCCGTGCGTGAGCAAGACTGGCATTTTGAGCAGACGTAGCACAACATCGCGATCGAAGTCAAAGAATCGTGAAGTGAAAATTCTTCACGATCCATCTTCCAATGAACGAAATGACGTGAAGACACCAGACATACAAACTATTTTTCCCTCGTGCATGAAATCCAAGGATGAAACTTCATCAAGGGCAGCTGTTTGTTCTTCGGGACAGTCAATTGATGCGGCAACCATGCAAACTTGTCCACAGTTCTCATCGAGAAGCAGGAAAAAAACGCGAGTATTGAGTCAAAAAAGGAGTGGTTGCATGGATTGTTGTCTTGTAAAAGAAACGATGAAAAAAAGAACCGATTCAAGTTCAAAAACAGACAGAAGCAATCCAAAATGTTGCCGATGTTTATCACGATTGTGTCCAGTTTTTGTTCCACAAGATAATTCAATAGACCAAGAGGCCGTAGAGCTACAAAAATTTCGTGAAAAAAATTACTATGATACACATGGCTCACGTCAAACACTTTTATTTTCACCACAATCATCATCAGGATCGCTAGAACAATTTCGAATTAATCAGAGATTATTCCCCGAATCAATTGGGAAGATTCATCGTAATGACTTAGTTGTGTCAATGCCCATTTGCGCAACGGAACAATTGAAACGAATTCATTATTTCCCTCGACATATTGTGAAACAACAAAAAGGTTTAGTGCCAACAGAAAGTCATAATAAAAAAGGGCGTTATCAATGTTGTCCACTGACTGGCCATGCTATTGATTTAGGTGCACTCAAAGTGCCATGTCCGGTCAATAGTCTAGCACTGAAATTCCAAAAAGGAGTTGCTTCAAGGAAAGAACCCGGAAGGTGATGGTCAAATACGGCGAAAAATTCTAATTACAAGATAAAGTCAATATCACTGGCAGAGAAAACGCTATGAAAAAACTAGAAGTTTCGTCTGACTGCATGTGCAGTATGATGGAATTGACGTGTCATTGACGTTGACTATTCAACATAAATAAATATATGGACCGTTAATTCCGTAAATTTCAATATATGACTGAACGTATATGCAAGGCGCCTTTCTTTGTAATCATGGATATCAACTCATTGAATAGTGGCATTCCCTAGAGAGCTTGGGCGTGGGTTTTACTAAATTGCATCAGAGAGACCTTCAAGTGACCATAAGATAAAATGTAGGTACAGAGAAAAAAATAAAAAATGAAAAAAGTTGTGATACACGGGAGTTTATCTCATTACTTATCCACCACATGTATATATATTATTGCGATTTTTAATTGTACGCTCTTGGTCCATTTTCATAATTATGTATTTAGTGTAAAAATTAAGGACAGGGACATGATACTTTTACTACAATCCACTGTGATTGCACGAATTTATTTCGTGAATATTCAACTGCTATGAGCATTTATATATCTATATGTGTTGTGTAATTTCCGTATTGAAAGCATCTAACATCTTACCTGGACCCGTCATGATATAATGATCATGATGAACAAATACGGTCACGGTCCAAGGGCACGAAGATAAACGCATTACATGTATAATATTCACGGTTAGTAGCCCAAGGTCCCTGATGGAACTTGAATGTAAATATTATTATTTCCATTCATCTTTTAGGTAATTAATTATAAATTTGAGAATGAACTTAACTTGTCTTAGAATGAGTTTCGCTCATGTTTGTAGAATAATAAACTCGTGACTAATTTATATGGCACGTTGTTATTTCTCCACCTCAATATTGTGGGCAACTGGAGAAGATTGATTTTCGATGTATACCAACTCAAGTAACAATTAGTTGACATATGTATGTACATATTTGCATGAAGAATTCGAATACGCAATCATTTCATGAATAGATTGTTTGTAAATCATGTGAAGAGTACAACATTGCAAAGTAGCAAGATAAATCTTGAGGACTTTGTTTGAGAACCGATTCGTTATTCATTTGTATTCCCTCGGTTTTTCTAATCATTCTTTTACTACTCTTTCCTCTTCTAGCTATTTCTTAAAACCTCAAACGTATGAATTGAATAGATGATGACAATTGGAATTCAAGTTTTTACCCGAAGGACTGTTATGCTTATGGGGAATCGCTTACTTCGTGTAAACACATATGGTGGGGAAAATATCCAGTACCTTCGTCGTAGTTAAATACTGCGAATCATTGACCAGGTGAACACAGTCTGCATACGCAGTTGTTGGAGACACATCGAAAAAACTTCAATTGGAAAATTCATTCTCTTCCTACATACAGACATCTCTTGAAAATTTTTCTCCACCAGCGCGTTGTGCTTTTACATATTTTATTATGAAGTATGGTGTGTTTTGTTTATTGCTGACATTTATTGTCTCATCAACCACTTCAGAATTGCGTGAGTATTCATTACTCAATGAAATCATCCATTAACAACGTCATTATTATGATATGAATGTCAACTTTTGTAATTACATTGGAGTATTATTACGCATAAGAAGTTATGAGTAATTTGAATGATTGCCACTTAAATTCTTCTATGCTCATTCGATGCAATCAATAATTCTGTTTCGCGAATCAATTAGTTGTTGAGGTTGGGTAATTATTTGAACACCAAAAGTTGTTTGACCCAGCGGGGCAATAGAAGAGAAAGTCGATTGCTAGATTGGAAATATGGTCGCGGGCTACACCGTGTTACAAGTATGCAGTTTTACTTGTGAGAATTCTGTAATCAGTGAAAATGTCGAGATCCAATATTGCGATACTTTGATCACATTATATGCAATTGGATGAATATTCGAGTATATATATAATTTCATTCTTATGTTGTAGCGCCCGATTTCAAGATTTGCCGGCGCAGTGAACCAAATCTCTCCGCATGCTTTAATGAAGCAGGGCAAAGGGCAACGATTCTATTGGCAAATGGTAATAAATATTTTCTATCGTGAAACATGTGGTGTTTTTTTTTTCTTCACGCAACCAGAAACTACATAAAGTAACTTGCGAAAATATCTATATATGTATTTATGTATACGATGTGGTTGAGTTGAATTGATTGCCATCAACTTTGCAGTTACGTCCACAGGTTCCGCTTTCTTTTAGTGAATTGTGTATGACGAGTATTCATTTGAATTGGAACTGAATGATATGATTATCGTCGAAGGTTCACTGTGTCGTTTCATTATTGCGAAGAGTTTCATAGACTGTCGACTGTTTCAGGATTGAAGAGTTTGGGAGTCCCACCAGTGGAACCGTTGGAAATTGAACGCATGAGTATCGGTGAGACACGGGGTGTTGTGGCGCTGAAGCAAGATTTTCGTAACATAAAACTTCATGGTCTGACTAAAGGATTGAAAGTTTCGGATTACGAGTAAATAAATTTTTTCTTCTTTCTGATTATCGCGATCATTGAATTTGTATTTACATTGTCTAATCGCATGATATTTCAGAATTGATTTCGATAATCTCATCTTCAAATCACTTTCATTCAATCCGGAAATATCGTTTGATGCCGATTATTCGTTGGATGGAAGACTTTTATTGCTACCTATTCGCGGTAATGGAAAATCGAATGTGACAATGTGTAAGTTAACTTTCTTTTTTCACCAGCATAATATTTTTTTTTTCTGTTAATCCATACAAATTTCAATCAACAAACATTTTCTCTCGTAGACAATTTGAAATCGACGAATACTTTCTATGGTGAAAAATTTGAAAAAAATGGCAAAACTTATATGAAGATTAAGAAATTTTCGGTAAAATTAGCACCGGAGAAAATTTATCTGCATTTTGGGAATTTGTTTAATGGAGACAAACTATTAGGCGATCAAATGAATAACTTCCTGAATGCCAATGCAGATCTTCTATTCAATGAACTTCGCACGCCGTATGAGGATACATTTGGGAAAGTATTTACGAAAATTGGTAATGATATTTTCACCAAAATACCATTTGATCAAATATTCCCGGAATAATATGTATTGGTACAACTGAGAACGCTACATAATATTCTACGTCTATTATTGTACATATCCCCATTTTGTCATAAGAAAAAAAAATAGTAAAAAATCATCTGACAATAGACACGACAAATGAAAAGTCTTCTCATGAATCCTTACTTCTCTCTCATGCGATTGCTTCAGAATGAACCCAGCTTTCTTCCATTACATTCACCACAAAAACCATCATACGATGTGGAATTCTCGTTAAATGTCATGAACCAACAAGAATAATCGCAATGTATTAATTCCAAACATAAGTTCATCAATTCCTACATCAGTCAGAACTCGATCGATACCTTGCGAGATTTACTAACGTTATTCATCTTATGAAATTAATGAGCATATGGAAATGCTTATGTTATGATGGAACGAATTTCGACGAACAAAGACCATGAATTTTCAATGTAAAATCATCATGAGGACAACATACAGAATATTAGCAGTCACCATAAGAATAAGTAAGACAAACGATGAGAGATGATTCGTGAGTGATATTGCGGATGTTGATATGACGAAGCACATAGAAACAAAAGCGTGCATGATGTGTGTTGTAATACATCAACTAATGAAGAATGTTTTGATATCTTCGTATATAAATCTCTTATCCTGTTTTTTTTATCGATATCGAGCCCCTTCTTCCTTTGTGAATACCAACCTCAGTAAGTCTGTCATCAGCTTGAATTATTTACTTCATTCCCACCACTAAAAACATCCATTTTTATTGTTTAGTAGTGAGCATTCACGAAATAATTTGCTATCTCAATTATTTTCTCATCGAGTCGTACTCGTATCATTCACCGCTATTTCAGTAATTCAGTAATGAAACTCATGAGTCTCTATGAGACGATTTCATCATCATCTTTATTTATTTGTTTTCTTTCCTTTCAACACTTATAAAGAGACAAGTTAAGCTAATACGCGTGTGTGTCAATGATGTGTATTCTGTTTTGTGTCCATGTGCGAGTGCATTCTTGATTAATTCCATATTCCTTCATCTCTTACTTTATTTCGTCTTAATCATATTCCATCTTGCAGCATTTATCTCATAATTGTGTTGAATCTCGTGCAGCAGTGCAATTCATCGATATCATCGGTCCTTACACCATATACTAAAACACGTACGCAAAAATATTTACAAACATTCGTCGCTATTATTATCACTTGTTATTTTTTTTTTTTTTTTTCATTTTCCATATTATTACTTATCAAATTTTGTTCTTATGTTTTTGTTCTTTTTCGCCCGCGAACATCTCCTGACTTATCTTATTTCTTACACTGATCGTTATATGATTATTATTCGTACGCAATTCTCGTTTTATTCCCGCATATGCATCGAAAAAGAAAGAATAAAATAAGATAAAATAACACGTCTATTTTATTTAATTTATGTCATATCGGATAATGGAAGGATCGAAAGTAAGGCGTCCACATAAGATATAAGGGTATACAAACGGCATATAATTTTCGCGTGTGCAACACATGATATACATATAAGAGTAATTTAACGAGAGGCTATGTGTATATATCTGATGAGATGTACGCATGTGTGCGCGTGTGTGTATGGGTGTGTACTGTATTTATATTTATGGTATCTGCATGTCATTTGTGTTGTATGTGTGTAAATGTAATATAATATAGCCATGGCAATTTGCATTACATCTATAGCCGATACCGTGGCAATCACGGCGAAACGTTCGTTTTTATGCCTTCATTTATTACATAATATTATATAATATCATGTTCACCATAGTTTAATTTTAATTTTCATTCAATGGCGCAGGGGACAAACGCCGAAGAAATGGTTCTCGATTTCTCACAAGTCACGTTACAATAATCTTCGCAAAACATCATCTACATGTCTAAAATTTCACAATAAAGGCGGGTGTTTATCAGCATGTATTACATTATTTACAACAGTGATGTTTTTTTTCGCTTCTTTCTTTCAGTTCTTCTCTTCCTTGGTACGTCATCACATTTTTGGACATTACATTCATCGATTTATTAATTGTTATTCCACTCCAACTTGCTTGAACTATTGTAATTGTCACCATTCATGTCGATGAAAGTTTTATCACTTTCAATTTCCGTTCTCAGTGATGGATAACTTTTGTCCTATTTTTCATCAGCAATCTTACATTGAAATCGCATATTTTTCCATAACAATTTTTCATTCTCCGTAGCGATAGCCAGTTGGAAGTTTCTTATTTCGACTTCATTCATTCATTTCATCTCCTTTTGTTCACATATGTATGTTCAGACAGTATGAAGAAAAAAAAATCAATGCTCATTTTCTATTTCAACATTTCTGTCATGACATGTCATTTACGTTGTTGAATAGTCAGAAGAGTTTGAACAATTCAACTCTGTATGATTTTATAACTTCAAGTGCGGTGACATGATTTACATTCATTTTCACAGGTGGAATATTTCTATTCGAAATGTATAATTATTTTTATTTTTCCCATTATTTTCACTTTTCTCAACCTGCTTCATGATCAACGCCATATCTTTCTTGCTGTATTTCTCATTTTATCTATATTTGTCTCATGTAAATTTATTTTGCATTCGAAATTATTTCATTCACATTTTACAACAACTTATCAGCATTTTTCCCCACATCATTGTTTGTTCTATTTATTCATTTATATTTTTTGCTCATGTACATCGATACCATACTGTAACGATCATCAGTGTATTTGCGTGATCTTATAATCCACCATATCAAACATATTTATTTTCTTTTTTAGAGAAAGAAATGTCAATATTGTTCATAAAACGAGTACTATCAGACGTCTAAATTTCGGCATC
This sequence comes from Meteorus sp. PSUC_FEM 10030008, assembly GCA_018881525.1. Classification (NCBI taxonomy): domain Eukaryota; kingdom Metazoa; phylum Arthropoda; class Insecta; order Hymenoptera; family Braconidae; genus Meteorus; species Meteorus sp. PSUC_FEM 10030008. The sequence continues at coordinate 29,688 of JABMBR010002108.1, forward strand.
CCCATCTCTTCCATTTTTCTTTACTCTTCTCATATATATATATTTATTATG
>JABMBR010002117.1:0-29727 GCA_018881525.1 Meteorus sp. PSUC_FEM 10030008
ATATATTATTCTTATATAATTATGTTGCCTTTTAATAGTTAAGTCATATCGATAGTAGGTAATGTATGTTAGGTTGATTTACATTGATATAGGGAAAAAATACGTTGTGTCAATTTGTTTGTTTGCCTGTTTGTTTTTTTTTCTTTTCACCTGCCCTTCGTATTATTAAATGAATCATCAGGAATGATGCTAATTTTATTTTGGTGTATATATTTAAAATGAGTGAGTGTGCGGGTTATGATAATGAAGGTGCGCGCGTTTGTCTTTTTTGTTTATCTGTGTCTCATGTTATTTGTGTATTGTTTATGTTTGTTGTCTGCGTAGTATTGTGGTTGCCTTTATATACCTGTCAATATGTTTATATATATATTTATATGAGAGTTATTCCCCACATATGTAATTGTGTGTAATCGTGTAATTAGGTTTACGGTTGAATTGTATCATGGTCTTGAATTCATTCTTCTAATTACCATAAAGTCCAAAGAGTAGTGTCACGTTCGGGTGAATTATTTGGCATTACAAATAACTTTTGAATCGTAAACCGAAACGCGACACATTTACTGTAGGGATGGCATCAGGTTTACAGGTGGATAGTTGCTGGACGCATTTGAAGTTGCGTTATTCATTTTTTTATCATTTTTGTGTCTTTTTGCTTCTTCGTACTTCTTTTTTTTACTATTCATTGGCTCGTTTTCAATGTTCATATGGAGCGTGGGAGGGATGATTGCTCTTCACCCATGATTGATGGTGCTGAATGTTTTTTTAATGTTCGTGGGAAGTTTTGGAAATTAATTTGGTCACATACGCAGGGAATCGAGGTGGCTTTTGATTCAAGGATATGGACACTGTTTCACAGGAAAATTTGTTTCCATTACGGGCATCAAATATTTATGTGGATATTCCTAATCGTATTGTAAGAAACGAGCGCAATGCTGAGGATTGTTTGGGAATCTGAACTTGATTTTTCGTGTTGGGTGGGACAGGGGTTGTCTCTAGGCAGGGTTGGAGCTTAAAAGTTTGTAGGTACAATTTGGTCACTGTACTCAAACGGTATACTTAATTGTTTTGTGTTTTTCTTTGTTTTTGTTGTTGTAGTTTTTTTTTCTTATAACGAGAAGATACTGACTTTTCGTCTACTGCTCTACGGAGTCTTCCATGGTGAGCACAGCATTGCGTGGCTCCTGGACAGGTTGAGACGTTTGCTGAGAGTTGTTCTGTTGATTGAGCTCGGTTGACCTGGCGGTTGAGCCGGTATAGCCTCTTTGTAATTGCACGACCAGTTGTGGCTGCTGCTGTTGCTGTTGAGTCTTCTGGCTCGAATGATCTACTAAAAGTTTACTATCACAGGCACTTTTTTTGTCATTTGATACGGAATAGAGATTGTTTATGTCCGGAAAATGATTTAGTTGCTGTGGCAAACTAATTGTCTTTCTTGAATCGCGGTCATCTTGTCCGCCATTGTGTAATTCACGTTCCCTACTGTCCCGATCAATTTTACAGTCTCGTGTGTCTTCGTCTCGACTGCTTGTTCGTTGAATCGACAATGGGGTAGGTGGTGACGTTAAACGATCACTGCTCTGCTCATCTGCTCTAGCTAGTCGGTCAATACGGTCAGTCCGATCAGTTGGCGATGGACTGAGATCAACCGTTGGTACACGTTCAGGTCTCTCAGGTAATGATCTCGTTGATGGTCCGCGATAGCTTTCATCCTCACTACTATCGTGGACAATTCGTGGTAGAGGTGTCCTTCTTGGATTTCGACATAGTTGATCTATTAATGCCTTGCTGCCCATTGCTTCGGATTGATGCTGTCCAGAATTCGTAGACTGTTGACCTCTTCCATCTGTCATTGTCCGGTCCCTGGGTATGCCGGTCTCTAGGCTCGATCTAATTAGATTATCCAAAAAACTACCATTAGCTCCACTACCATCATAAAGGCTTTCAGCTATTTCTCTGGTGGTTTTCATGATAGACGAACCACGCGAATTGGATGTTCCTGGCTCAGCACCACTCCCAATATTATCCCTATCTCTTTGTTGTTGCTGTTGAACTATTGCACTCCTCTGCTGCTCTTGTAAGCCACGCATTCTCTGTGTGGCAAAATATTGTTCTGAAAGCATTGGTGGGACATTTGGCGCACCGGCTATGAAGGGAGAAGGCATGAATGGCGTTGGACCCCAGAAGTTGAAGGGATGTGGAAATGGCAGGTGTGTCATGCCTTCGAGAAATGGCGGCATTTTAAGACCATTTGGGCCAGGAATGCCACCTGGACCTGGTGTAAATGCTTTTTGAGTTTTTAACGGTGGTTTCTTCTCCTGAATACTCGGTCGCATCGCTGCACCACTCACTGCTGATTCTTTCGTTTTGTCTTCTGTAGGTTTTTGGTCCCTGTTCGAACAAAATTGAAATCGCGAATAAATTAGATCATATTTTCCGTATTCATGAACAAATATTGCAGAAAGAAAGAATGATACATCGTGCGTCGTAAGCTCATAGATGTTGAATGAATGTTTACCTTTTTCGCGGTCTCATAAGATGTCGCTCTTTGACTTTATACTCAAGAGTGGAATGTGGCACACCGTAGTAACTCCCCGCTCTGTGAACACTCATTTCTCCTCGTTGGACAGCTCTCACAGCCTCAACAAGACTGTCGCGATCGTAATTGCGATATTTTCCACGTTTTGGCCTTGTACCTTTACCACCACTTCCCGCCTTAGATTTATCTAACGCTTGTGCTTTTGTTTGCTGCTGTTGCTGCTGTTGTTGCTGCGATTGTGATGATTGTGGTGGGGTATAACGACCTCTTTTAAATGGATTACTATCACTTAACATTGACGCAGGTGATTGGCCTGGCATTGCTGCCTGGCCTGGAAGACCTGCTTGACCTTCCTGGAATTTGGAACTTATACTTTTGGCAATTACTTCGCGGAAGTTAACACCCACTGCTTTTCCCACGAGAGAATTAGTTGGACTACTTGCGCCCGAGAATGCGGGACTTGCACGCTCCATTAGACCAGGACTGCCTGCAACACTTGATGCCACAGCGAAACTCTGGGCAAATGCTGTTGAGTTCGGTTCACCATTATTCTTGCTCGATCCCGGTGTGCTTGCCGGTTTGTAGGACGGAATCTTGAGTATGGCTCTACCTTGAGCGCTGTCACTTGCTTCTTCCTCGATATTTGGATTGAAATCATCGTTTGTCATTGGTACCCTCTGTTGCTGTGACACCTGTTGTTGCGTTTGTTGAGATGACTGCAGATGATGATGGTGATGATGTAATTGCAAATGGTGATCACCATTCACATCTTTGTTTAATCTTTTATCTTCACTCATGAGTCGTCTCATAACTTCTGGTATCCGATAGTCTGGGGTTTCCAAACCTGAAAATGAAAACGGATGACATGATACGGAATTGTCAGCAATGACGAAGTATAGTCTATCAAATGAAAGAGTATTGGGCCAATGAGCTACCGGCTTCTATTGATTCTTGAAGTCTTAGAACATGTACGGTGTGGTGCATTGGGCAGTTATCGTTGTCTATACACGAAACAGTGTATGAAAATCCATTTGAACATTGTAAAAGTGCATCGATGTTTTCACTCTTAATTCTCGGACAATGGGCACTATTTTGTAGATTGGAAGAAGTGCGAAATCTTGAAAATTCTATCAGTAGATGAAATTTACATGGGGAGAGTGGTTTTTGCTTCTCGGAGCGATCTTTGGTGGTATTTATTTTATTCTTCGAATAAAAATTCCATCTGTCTCGAATATTTTTGCACACAAGTTGTTACAACTTACCCTTGAATGGTGCAGCAGCTGCCAGCATTTTTTGTATATAAGGTCCAATGTTGGCGTGTTCGAAGCCTGGCCATTCAGTTCCCGTCTCTTGTCCTCGCTGCAAAAGAGTCCTGAGAGAATCGCCACCACCACCTTCCAATGCGGAGAATCGCACCAAATCTTCTAGCGACAGCAGAGGTTTCAGAAGAGCTTTCTCCACTTCTTTCTCCTCTTCCGCGCCGGACAGCTCTTTATCATCAGCCTGTTGAGAATTTTAAATTCTAGCTTCTTCTGCTCGTTCATCCTTACCATATCAAACATGTGGATACTTTGATTTTCTTTTCTAACTGTACTCTACTATAGCGCCATTATAGTTTTATATTCTTAAATTCATTTCTCATTACTAATTATGAAATTTCCAAAGAAAAAACATTAAAAAAGAAATAACTATGTTTACAATAGTTTACAATGTTGTATGGTGTGTGTTTATCGTTTCATTCCGAGTGAATATTATTGTATTAAGATATGACGTTGTCATTTTTCGTGTAGGTGTATCGAGTGGCCTAGTTTCAATTGCACAAGTAATCAAGCGACATGCTAGGATTTTTTCTAAAATAGAGAGCATAGGTTTGGTTTCATGAAATACTCAATGGTGATACCATCGTAGAGTAATTGAAAAACAAAGTAAACAAATGATACTTATAGTTCACCATTCACAGTTGGTCAATCAATCTAGAAAATCACACAAAATCGAATGTTCTGTATGTGAAATACAGAATATTCATATGTGATTACACAAAAATCGTCATCTTGATATTTTCATTCATGAAGAATGAATTGCATTGGATATGAATTATAGATCGAACCGAAATATTTCAACTCATAATAAATCATAGCAAAATCACCGTTTTTCAAAAGTGTATAAATGAATTCATCCAATCAGTTTCAGGAAAAAACAACATTGCAGAATCTGTCTAGTACGTTATTGCCATATATTGATCGAAATCATAACTGAACTTTTGCACGTTCTTCCCAAAAACTTACCTCAGTAATCGCCACTTCGCGGACGTCAAGTGGCCAAGTGTTCAACTATATGAACATATATACATATATACGTATATGTATAGTGAATAATGAGATGATAAAAGGGAATTAAACAGGCCATGCACGAAACACAGGTCAAACTACGGAGGCATTACACGGCAATTGGACGCTGATGCCCGCGTAGACATTTCATTCGTTTCCTTTGAATCTCCAATTAAACATTAAATCAGATCATCTGAATTCCACGTGGTGAAAACAATTTCCCTGATGAATCTACACGGTCACCCAAGTCATCATGCCGGAGGTATGTTTTGGGGAAGCTCCATACGATCTTCCTAACCAAAACTACATACTCATAAATGTTCAAATCGCGTGAATTAACAAATAATTAAGTTACACAATAGAAATTTTACATCTCCAATTTCTATATCCCTTCATCGAATTCCACGAATTTTCTCTTATTACGTTCATCAATCTTAAATGAAAAAAGTAATTCGTAATGATTTCACATAATATTCGTGATACGACACGAAACTATGATCCTTTCTTGTTTTGCTGGACGTTTGTCTCATTCGTTAATTCGATTCCACATTCATCTTTAAATACCAATGTACCTCGATTTACTTCTGAACACGATGGAATATTATTTTTCTAAATTGTTTCGGAAAATAGAAATAAAATATTGAGAAAATAAGGAGAATGAATAACAACCAAACAAAAACCACGGTCTTTCGTGTCCCCAAAACCTACCTCATCCACTTGCGGGGGCGGAGTGGTTGCAGTAGCATTTTGGGTCATATTTGGTGTTGTTGTTGTAGTGGTTGTTGTTGTTGTTGCGGATGTTATTGTTGTTGTTGTTGTGGTGGTAGTGGAGGCTGGAGCACCAGACTCGTGGGTATGTGAGAGGGTGCTTGTCAGGGACGCGTCCCTTTCACGTTCCATTGCGAGTTTGTAGACCTTGTTGCGAAGTGTACTCCTTGGTATTCCATAGATCACAGCTGCACGTCTGGTCCCAAGTTTTCCGCTTTGTATGTCCCTCAGTGCTGCCTGCAACTCCTCCTCGGTGTAGGTTCGCCTGCCGCCACCCACCACGGGCACACCGCCAACGCCAACAGGACCTGTTAATCGTGGTTTCGCTCGATACGATGTCCTGTCAATTGAATTAAATATTTCTCGTTTACTTTATGGAACAATAATGTGAAAATTCAACGCATCAGAATGACGATAATGACAAAATACGGAAATTGTGGTGGGTATCGATGTGTGGTTGAAATTATATTTGGTATGTTCATGAAGGGGTGAAGCGGGGTAGAGAGTGGGATAAGTGAGGACAAAGCAGCGATAAGATTAGGCGCGTGAATGACCGCGGGCCACTCGGCCAATCTCTTGTTACCCTTCTTCAGTAGCGCGAGACGCTATTACATACGTATAGCATACGTGAACACGCATGAAGAGGGGAATGAAAGAGAATCAGCGAGCGAGAGAGAAAGGAGCAGAGTAAGAGAGTAGTTCATCGTCCCCAATGGCGTGTCGTTGCCCGACTCCAAATCCATACTGATAAAAGTGCATTTTTTTCGTTTGGTAAACTTTACATTTCATTACGAGATATCAAGACACAATCCGACTGTATTGCTCAACTTTAGTGTGAATGAACCACCGAATGATTTCTTTTAGGTGATGTGTGAATTTTTCAAGCACATTGTGGGGTTATTCGTCGAGAAATTAGTTTGAAGAATATATACGAAATAGATATGATTGAAACTATGAGAATTGAATTTTTTTTGTATGGGTGTTTAACCAATTCTGAGGTATTAATGTCTCTTTCGTGTTATAATCTTATCGTTATCGTGTGCACGCCTGCTTTATGAATTGAATGCCGTGTTGCAGCTTGCATTTTTGTTTATTCTCATTCGCCGAATACGATATAATGTCTTGTGCATTCATCAACCTCTTCGAAGGTAGAGATTAAAACACGGCTAATAATAGACTACGTGATAAAATAGTTTTAAGCGTGAAGTAATCGATGAGGAGAAATAACTATGGTGAGACTACAGGGATACTGCGTGCGTGTATTTGTGTTATCTAATTTTATTATTGCCTTTCTGTTATTTTTATTTCATGTTTTCATGTCGTTCGAAATTGTTTAGCATTTGAGTGGGAAGCATACGTGCTGCGTTGATAAACAATAACTGAAACGTGTATTTGAATTGTGATTGGAAAAATTGTGGCCGAGAACATTGCTCCGACGGAATATACAAATGTGCTTTCTTCGTCTTCATTTGCATTTCCTTTAATCGGACACGATACTCATGTTCAGTTAATTTGTGAATGTTATACATCATGATATTACCATTGATCGAATTAGACCAGTGAAGTACGGACTTTGTACGCGTGATTGAGCATTCCATGAACTATTTATCGAAAATGTACGACAAAATGGATTGGAATATTGTAGACAGAAAAAGAAATCACAGTCACCGCATAACGAAACGTGCTCTATTGACTTTTGTTTGAAAAGATATAAAAGAGTATGATAAGGAGCACTTGAATCATTCTGCATTAATGTTGACATCAAGGGAAATCTGGATGATATATTTGGAATATCCCGCGCATGTGAATGAGCGGAAATATAAGTACTCACGCAAAAATGCTCTTAGGATCGATCCCCGCTGGCATTCTCAGAGGTATTTTTTGTTGTTCCAACATGGATATATTGTTGTCCTGTTAAAAGGAAAAAAAGTAGAATTGAGATGTGATCAGTACTTGGTGTAGTTTCAGTTTTTTTTTTCTCAAAAAATAACCTTAAACAAGAGGAAAGATGGAATAATATGTACCTGCAAATTTTTAGGTTTCGCAGAGAGATCGAGTGGTTGATCAGCCATGTGGCCAGTTTCTTGGTGTGTTTGAATACCAACAAGGGGTGTTTCCCTCGGTGGTAGACACCATTGTGGCAGTAGAGTTGGATACGTTCCACTGAGTGCGGCAGCAACGACCGAAGCCGCCATTGGGTCAACTTGCACCGACATTGGTGACTCTGCGGATCGCGAACTGCTGCTACTCTCGCTTTGTGGACTCTGTATCAACAAGTGCAGGAGAATTGAATTCACGTCAATATTCTGGTAGTTGCCTGAGCATGTGGTGACGATAAATTCCATAGGAATTTCCACAGGAAAGAACAAGGGATGAATGATATATGCATAAAAATTTTGGAAGACATTTATTTGTAAACTCACGAGCGGTGGTTGATCGTCGTGGGGCAGTTTTCCATCGAGACAAAAATAACACTTGTCTAATGGTTTCCAGTCCTCTGGTGGTGGACTCGCTCGACGATTGACAATAAAAGGTAACGAAGCACACTCATTCGTTGCCTCTTGTTGTTTATCACCGGTTGCTGTTGATCTATTTATTTCGGAGTCTGTGGATACGATACTCCTTGTTTCGCCACCACAATTGACCTTTTTCGGCAACTCCTGTAATTCTTCTTCTTTTTTTACTCTCAGTAGACCTGGTGTCACTTGTAATGGCTCTGAAGGGCCCACAGATAATCGTCCCTGCAACAATAATATGGAGTGTAATGATTTAGTGATGACCACAAATCGCTTGAAGATGAGAGATATGAATGGTAGTTACCTTCGTCCTTTCCTCGGTATCTATTGCCTCGTCTTTGATACAGTTGTCGTTTTCCCTGAGTGGACTTATGACTGTCGTTCGCTGTATAGCTTCTTCGTCGAGTTTCAATCTCTTCTCGTGGCTTTCGTGATCGTTTTCGCAATTCGTCTCTTCGTCTTCCTCGTCTCCTTTTCGTTGCTTCGAGCGTTGTCTCACACTTGTTGTGAGAACCTCCCCGTGTTGCGATAACTCCAAGCGCGCAGCCCCGTTTTCCTCGTTTGCCGCCTCGACCTTGATCTCCGTCACAGACTTCAAACAACTTTGATCGTTGTCGTTGATGCCTTTGTGATTTGTTAAATTTGGCAATTGATGCTTGTTGATAATTGTTGGCTCGGATGCTGTTGTCACCGTTGTCAGTGGAGGAGTTGTTGGTGTTGTCGCCGATTGGTTGGTGTGTTGTCCTACAACCCCTGTCGACGGATGACAATGTCCAACCACTTGGCTGACGCTTCCGGCACCCAAATTGCACGTGGTGGAGAGCGCCGGATAAAGCCGATGATGTGGCTGGTTGGCTGATTCGCTCCGAGTGCTGCTGTACAGGGTGTCCTGGTATTGCTTCCATCTCCTACGGCCCATCAACTCTTCCGCTACTCGTTCCAGACCTGCGACATCACCGCAACTACATCAAACGATGATGAGCGCGCTAACGGCTCGAGTTTGTACCAACTCGCATTTTATTCACTCGCTCTATTCCGAGTTTGATTTTATCATCAAAAAAATCGAGTGAATTTACTTGGAGCTGGTATTATATAAGTTTATATCGAATGCAATTATTCAAATTGGTTCATGAGTCATTCAGATGTTCAATCATATTCACATTCGTCATTTCATAAAATATACAACTATGAATAATAAAAAGTCAATTGAGGATTTTTGGAATTGTGTAGAATCATTTTATCAGCTTGGCGGAATTGAATGTACTGCGACCATGGTATAGGCGATAAAATCGAGTGCTCGTCCATACATTGTGCATTTATATGCAGCATTTCTGTGCAACTGCTGTTTGTTCATAGAGATAGTGATAGTGACAATATTTTTTTTCTTTTTCTTTTCACATTTTTATTTATTCAAAGGCCGAATAGTCAGTGGCTTATCATTGGCGACGTGACGCGTCGTTGGTTCTACTGGCATGCTCTCGGTTATATCTGATTTGCAAACATACATATTCGCCAGTGCATGTGAATATCAACACACATGTACACATATCGAAAAGGACGAAGAAACAAACAAACAAAAAATGGAGTAGAAAAATAAATGAAAAAAAATAATGCACACACACACACACACACACACACACACACACACACACACACACACACACAATTTCACGAAAGATACTCCAGGAAATATTTCAAGTAAACTGTACATGGTGATACGCGTCATGAGATAATGTTTGACAGTTTCCTTTTTATTGCACACAAAAATGTTTCTGTATATTGATATTTAACTTAGATTTCATTTCGCATTTTTTCCTCGCCCACAAAGGCAATAAAAAATGCATTCTTCTATTCGTTCGTTATTCTTCATTATTATTATTTCTTTTTTGATCGCGAAATCCACTGTATCGTCAGGTAAAAAAGTCACGCCATTCGCGAGTTGTCTGCCTGCGTGCAGTACATTAATTTGTCCCTATATGTAAAATACATCAGAGTGATTTTTCATTGTAGGTCGTATATATTTATTATATCAACAACAATTGATATTGTGGCTGATATGTGATGCATATGTATATATATAAATGTCATGCGACAAAAGCAATTGTTCGGGACATTTTTGCTTGGTTATTAACAACAAAGCTGGTTTACTTCACTGAAATATTTCTCTACGATTTATTAATTCGTAGATTGTATAATTTATGCTGAATAGAATATTGCAACAGTAATATCGATCTCACAACGAATTTTTCCAGTACGATATTAAAACTGTTGAACATCCATGATGAATATATTTTATGAATGAAGAATGAGAATGAAATAATTTATATCGTGAGTCATTTGAATACAATATTCATTGCAATATTGTGAAACAATTGAGTAAAGTACAATTGTATTTATCAGATTATTGTGTGAATGAAATTGCGCTATAAATATTTAGGAGAATTAGTTCGAGCAAGTTTTCTCATATTCCGATATTAATTTTCATAACGATAATGGTCTGATGTCAATGTGAGACCATAACGATTGCAGATGTTACAATTTTTCTGCATATTTATATGATTCATACGAACAAAACAGTACACGGTATGTTGCGAGAAATGGTGTTCACTATTCTCCACATTGGAATTCACAAATTAAATTGCACTGTGAAATCGATTGCATTACTTGTGTGCATATATATATGATACGAATTGACCGGAGTATATTGCATCGTTAGAAAGCACACATGAATAAGAGTGAGGATGTGAAAGAGCCTTGAAGATGATGGTGCCAGAGCGCAACCCCCTACCTATGAGGCAGTACATTAGCCACCCTAAGCATTCCACCAGTACAATGAGGCTCTGTACAGGTCAATTAAATAATTCTCAGACCTTAAAGATTTTCTTTGAACTGGTGTTTTTTTCATCATGAATACATCGGGATCAAAGTATAAATGCAATATCACTCGGTGTTGAATAGTCATTGTGGGTGCATAATATGCAATGTGAATGAAGTACTTGTAACTGTGAGTTCAGGTACGATAAAATGCATAGAAATAAATGTAGACAGAAGAACCCCATCGTGTGTAGTCATAGAGAATTATTGAAAAATCGTAGGTTGTTTGTTGTTCACACGTATGTGTGAATAGTTGTGGTGGTTGTCGAGTTTTAGAATTATTAGAGCACTTTGAATTTTTTATTGTGTCCACATCTCCCAACTTATGGAGAAATAGCTGTTTGCCGTTCAGATTTTGATGGGAATATTGCAATTGTTCATTTTATGGCATCGAATTATATTGAAATAAAAATATTTTCTATAATTGATCAGTTAAAGAAAAAGAATTTCCATTCAATAATTTGAGAATACGGATTGCGAAGCGAATTTCCACAGGAACATTATTCATTTTGCAGTTTGCCAATAATCGATGTTAGATAATGAATTAAATTATTGAGATTAATTTGAATCCGGTCATAAGAGTGCGAGGTACATTTGTTATGGGGTCAGCTCTTTATCAAACAGGCAGATAGATAAACGAACAAAGTGTATGTTGTTCGAAATAAGCAAATTGGTGGTAAAAATTAAATCTGATAACGATCATATTGAAACGATGCGACGGTGGAGTGAAGCTATTGAATTGGGAATGAAAAAAAAGAACTTGATGATTAATAATTGTACAAGTTGTGTCAATGTAATTTCATTGTATATTCTCGGAATGGACAATGGAGAATGAAATAGGAATTAAAGTCGATAATTCAGTGGAAGTAGGTAGGTATATAGAATGAAGCTAGCAAGGCTAAACACTAACGTCAATTCTCTCGTGCAAATAATCCACTAGTGACTCGCGCGAAAACATCTGAATAAATTATTATTGTTTGTCAAATGCTTTACGATGTTTATGTGTGTATACGGATAAGGTTTGTTCTGTATTATGTTGTATCTAATAGCGAGCAAATATATATTCTTGCGAACATGCTATTATACGAATATCTTGTATATTATCCTTCGATACGGTATAGTAAAATGTACAGATGAGTTGCTCGTATAAGTGAAGATGAAAAATTATGAGCGTACACGTTTTTTTTTATCACAATCCATTTATTTTCATAAATTTTTTTGCTGTTTTCTAACGATCAAGGTAATTTTTTTTCCGCATTCATAACCGGTTCGACACTCTCCAATTATATTGTTATTGAATATCGCATAATTTTTTTTTTCTCTATACCAAAACGATTCGTTGCTGTTCATGTAATTATTTAACAATTGGAGAGTAATAAACATTGGACGGATGGAACATTTATGATGGTGAATTTGTATATTAAGAAATGATATTACAGACAATAAAATCATTTCGCTCATTGATTCACGTCCGCGTATTCTATGTGGAGTTGATCATTGATTAATGCTTCACACACTTGTCAATTTGTTTCAAATAAATTGTTATTGTTGAAACTGAACTTAATATGGGCCATTGTGTAAAGAGAAAAATATTGGATGAATTGCTTGGCGATTTGGACCGATGGTAAATTCACACAAGTTGAATTCATACGTGTCATCTATTTTCTATGTGTGTATGTTGTTAAAGTTGCAGTGTGCATATTCCAAGGTTATGATGGTGTGAGTCATGTGAAAATTGTGGTCGGTAGAAGAGCAGGGGGATTTTGATGTGCACTTAAGCTCAATCGCGGAAATGATTGGAATGTGTAAATGATAGTGGAAGAAAAACGAATTTATTTAATAAAAATTTTCAGTTTTTATTATAGATTAATGAGAGAATTCTTTTTTTTTTCATGGGAATGAAATAACAGATTTGTAGATTTATGAAAAATAAAAAATGGAATTTCACTCGGCTGAGTACGCGCAATACGAAAATACCGTTTTGTATGTTCACGATACCGTTGCACTATTTCTGCTATGGTGATCTCTTTTTGCTGATTTGTTAGCTAGATCGGAGGAAGTTACCATGAAATGTGTTTTTACGATGCTTCACATTTTTAAGTGACTGTAAATATGAAACTCTAATTTATGAGATAAATTCATAGAAATATTCGATGTTGTATATAATCCAAGTAGTAATGAGAATTTTATATTGGTGAATAAATATTTCATCTGATAGATTTTGCGCCTCAATTTAAATTGAAATATTCATATAGGACATGATTCTACATTGAATGTCAATACTTAGCGAGACATACTTTCCGTGATTTATTTCTCATTCCGACAAAGTAGACAATGAGAGAGCGATTTAGTAAATTTTTATTCAAATAAGTAATGAAACATTTTCAATCGCTTTCAGTGAATAGAAAAATTTTCTAACGGCTGATATTCTTGGTGATAATAATCACGTTATTCGATAATTATCTTGCTTTGAATAATTTCCGTTCATTTTTTCCATTTGCGGTTAATGAGAAATATGAGTGACTGTTAAAACCGCCAGTTTTTTTCATACACGTTCATATAGCCGGCTGATTATATTCCTCGAAAACGAATTGGTCATTTTTGTATTTCCTTTCATTCTCACAAATTCTGTTGCAATATTTCCACGTTAATATCTGTACTCTCTTATAACTCACACGTTTCTTCATGCATCAATAATTTCACACAAAAGTTTATTTATGAGTCGTTTGCTTGGTTTTCGTGTCATATGTATTGTTATATACAACTGTGGCGCATTTTCATTGTTCCAAAGAATGCATGCGCGAGAGAAGTATCCGTCATGTAAATACATACCCACATACACAACGCGCCAGCGATAATACCGAAATAAGAACGTGCAACGGTAGCAGGAAAAAGAAATCGCTCAAGGACACAAATGTTAATTTTTTAACTTTTCATCACGTACTTTTTCTCCGATGTACATGTACTAAAATTCTTTTAATGACGCACGAGCCAATCATAGACGTCATGAACGTGATGTGAGTGGAAGTTTTTATTTTAATACAGAAGAAAAAAAATAAGATAAAAAATGTTTAATCAAGAATTTTCGTATGCATTGAATATTAATCAATTGATGGACGAGTTAGTATGCACAGCGTATTGGATTGAATTTTTTCACTGAAAAAAGATCACTTCGATCAAATAACTCATAATGAGAAAAACCTCCATCTTCATTGAAACCGCAAATTCCAAGACATTGTTAGCAATTATATCATTTTTAATCCACGAAGGAGGAATCAGTGTGGAAATGATGTTACAATTTTTTATTCTCACGTTAGATATGTTTTTTCCTCACGCCAAAAATGGATAAGTGCTGGAATGAGAATTTTTATATTTGATAGAACGTATAATTATCCTTGATTCAAGAATGTTTATTCAGTGGCTAAATCGGATTAAGAATTTCTCACCGTCCACCTTACTCCTCTTCCATTCCACTACAAACACTTACGTACAAAATACGTAGTTCATTTGCCACACTCGCGATTTTAATAGTCATGAAACGTACAAAGTCCAAGTGCCTTTATAATTCTAAAAACGATTAGATGCCAGCGTCTCCTTGCTCCAGACAGTGGATATTGCCTATGTCTATTTGTTATTGTTTTTCCCTTGTTGTATTATACTCATAATAAGTCCGCTCAGGAACATTGGACGTCGATAGCCATAAACATATTCACGCGGATGTATCATGAATATCATTTAACGCATTGTGAATGTGGTGGGGACAAAATATTTGATGGTTAAATTCATGTGTTGTAAAGAAATCAAACGAAATGAACGAGTGCGATGTATAATGATGTGATAGAGAAAGAAGTGGAGGAGGCGAGACCAGCCACGCCCGGTTACGGCTTTGAGGAACGTCGCAAAAGTCATCAAGGACAGTTAAAGCGTCATATTGAAATGGGTGATCGTGTGGAAATTAATTTCACGACTCATTTTTTTTTTTTTTCACCGACATTTACCTCTCAATACAATTCGAAGAATGATAAATCAATAACATATAATCTCGAATTATGCGAAATATGACTGGATCATCATGTGTGTGAGTGTGTGTCATCTTACGAAATTTATTCGCATTATATTTGCAAGAGTAATTGAAACAATTTCGCAATCGATATGCCATTACAGACACCAGAAAAAATTCCATGTGAAATGAAAAATTGCGCGTTAAATGGATGAGTACTGGAATACGAATTGTGATTCGTCAATTCTTCAAATTATCATTCTATCGATTGAGATAACTGAGCAATAAGGAAAATTCTCGTCAATTTACGTAAGAATCAATTCGATTCTACTACATGTAAGTTTATGATTGGGTAATATTTGGTCTTTATATCTCTTTTATAAGTGGTAGTAAATTGATAAAAAAATATTCATGATGAATTTAGTATTGAATAGTTGGATGATTAATTTGGCGTGCATTTCGTCCATTTACTGCCGCGCAATAACAAACCGGCAGTTTGCCCCTCTTTTCCCACCATAACACTCATTTGTCAGTATGTTGGTTCTTCCATATTGTATGGCCCATGTAAAGCTAAAGGATTCTAATCGGTTGCGTCGTTTGGCCAATCGCGATCCGGTTTAGACGAGAGTATGAGAAGGTTAGGAAATAGGATGTATGGCGACGTGCCACACAATGTCGGACGACAGTTGTGTTGGTAATGGTGGGATCGATTGAGTGAGTCGACGTGAACGAGCAAGAGAAAAAGAGTGAGCGAGATACAGAGAGGACGAGAAAGAATACAAGGCTATCCTTTGTGTGAAACTCGCGTGCTTGATGCGAATGGGCCGTGCATAGGATAATCTCCCTCTCGGCATCGTCAAAGCCGCGTCAAAGATGAGCAAAAAAAAAATAAATCAAACAAAAAATTATTGATAAACTATCTTTAGGTTGAATAATGAATTGAAATTTATCCGAAACTTTCTCTTCTTCTTTCTCACACATTTTCACTGTTTTTCGACTGTCATATTGCTATGAGACATCGAACTATTCCACAATTCTCAGAAACAGGAGGATTCATGGCATATTCATCTCATCTACTAATTGCTCTTGAACTTCGTACGACTTCCTAGAACAAATCGGATGATTTCATGAAGGACTCATTGAAGACTTGGAAATTATAGAAGACTTCAATTGGTAATTTTTGAGAAGTGAAACTCGTTCTTGATCTAACTCGTCACAACATTCAGCGGATCGTGAAATTTTTCTATACTCATTTGAGATATCAAGCTATGAGCAGAATGAGTCTCACATTACCAGCTTGTATCAGATCAAGAAAAGGTCCAAGGGTATTGTTCAATTTTCGCAAAGTCTCATGACATTACACCAGTCTAGTCGAAAAATTGAGGGAAATTGATGAATAGACATAACATTCATTGATGAAATCGAATGTACTTTCATCTTCATTAAACCTGACCTATTTATATATATTAATCATGGTCGTTTCTCCGCAGTTTCGTCTATCGGAGGGTGGCACCGTTGTTCTGTCTACTTCGTTTCCTATGTCTAGTCTAACACATATGCAATGTAGATATGCTTTTGCTAAATTGGCCATGTGTCCATATTGATACATGATGAGCATCAATTCACATTGACTAATGGAATTCATTGTAGTCTTGTTACTAGATGATATCATAATTTGTAATATTCATTTGAGCATAGAACAAAATATCACTCGGATTTCAAGTGAACTGGAATACTTTTTTCAGTCCAAACCTCTATCGATGTGTTTGGTTACTTCAAATGGTAGAAATTTTTTAACGATGGTATCCTAAAGTTGATGAAAATATTTTTCATGACTCCTCACTTGTATCCTGTTATTGAACTTATTGTTACTAATTGTGGAACAATGTTTCAAATTATTCGATAAAATATTTGATAAATTTTAATTGCAGTGAAACACAAAAACTTTGTTTTTCATTTAAAGATAATTCAAAAGTTCACTTTGAACAAAAGCTCAGCGAAAAAACAAACTAAAAGTTCATAATGTAGAGAATTAATGATTGTGAATATTTTGCTTAAGTGAGGTTTTTGTTCGTCGTATGCAGTTAGTCGACAGTGTTTTATCACTGGGTGCGAGAAGTATATCTCATTTCACAGTATCACGACTTTTCGTGTTGAATGTTTGGCACCTCGTGTATTATCGTTCATTCTCTTAATTCTAGTGCACTTATTATCTTTCTTCTTCTTTTGGTGTTGTCGAGTAACTGGTAATCGGATATTTGAGTGCGAATGAGGATGACTATACAACGACGATGGCAATACAAACGATGGTTATGGTAGTGGTGACCCATTTATCGCATTTATCACTTTCAAGCGTGTAGTGTTACCCCGCGGGAACGGTAATGGTGATGACATTGTCATAAACCATTAAGACATTAATTTCGCGAGCGGCGCACGTTCTATCGATCGTTTCTCTCGCCTTCCGTTATGTCAGGCAATGAACGTGCTCATAACATTTTCAACTTTATATTCTAATCATAAATTCTCAATTTTCACGCCGTGTTTGATGATTAAATTAGTGAAGAAAAGAAGAAAGAAAAGAAAAAAAACTAAGCTGTAAGAAAATCTGAAGAATTATCGTATTAGTTCAGAGCTTGATTTCTTCTTCGAGAACAATTTTTTTTTCTTCTGTGGGAAGATTAGAAAATTTGGAAGTCGCAGTTTTATCTCTGCTGGAATATTTCCAGATTAGACAGCCATTTGTGATGAATATTTGAACTTTCTATCAATAATTTATTGTTGCAACTGCATGTGGGGAGGAAATGAAAGTGAATAAACGACCCCATGATTGAATATTCGAGGAAACATATCAATAATTTAGTGAAGATACTTAATTCATGACTTCTCTCTGCTTCATATGTACAAATTCCGATAGAAATCATTTGGAATCTATTCTCCATTTTTGTTCTCCTTTCCATCCGTCAATTCGTTTGTAATTACACGATGTAATTGCATTTAGCGTGATCTGCCTTTGCCATTTATTTTTCGTCCACGACATTCCAAAGACAAAACTGTCCAAATGTAAAGAATAAAATTATCTCACCAATATCATTCATGTGTACATCTATCTCGTTTATTTTTCTTTCTTTTTTTTCAATAGTCTGCACCCTCTTTCAAGACTGTGCACACTTTCATCACTTTTTTGCGAGTAGTACTTCCACACCATTCTTAATATCGAAGGGGGGTCAGTCAACGGCGGGGTGCGAAGACGAACTTCCCTCTATTTCTCAATATCATCCCCTTCATTGCCTCAACGACCTATGTCTTTTTATCCTCTTTTATATACTTCGTTAAATCGAATGCATTTCGCGAAATAAATGTTTTCTCCTTTCTCAGTATATTTTTAAAATTTTAATTCTCAATTTTTTTCATTTCAACGATGCAATGAACAAATTGTCAGATGACTCTAGCAAAAAATTGGGGAATCCGTATTTAATTGGAATGAAAAACAAATGGAAAAAAATACAATTGGAGTATAATTTCAATTTGAAATTCAGTTATTTGAAATGAATAATGAAAAATTCAATGTGATTGAATGAATAATAACTTCACAGCAGGTTTTCAGTAACATCTGGCATGAGTAGTTCATTCTTTTTTTGAATTGACATGACAGACGTAATTCAATTACAATCGATTCAAGACAAAAGAACTCCTGTTCATTGTCCATTCGTATTTATGTCAACCGGAATTTCTTTCAAAGAAAAGTTTTGTACATATTTCAATTGGGAATTTCTAAACAGTGAATAAAATCTGGAATCCGATGATGTACTTTTCAATAAAAAAAAAGCATAGAACACAAGTTGGTTTTGTAATTTTATGGTTCGAATAGTTTGATGAGGTAGCTGTGATTAGAATTATCAGAATTTTCATTTGCATTGCTATTCTCCTCGAAGTACAAAAATATCTGCGAGTTGAAATTACATCGACGATAAAAAACTTGCGAACGTGTCGAGAATATTCAAATTTCATTCACTCACCGAATGATTTCATCCATTTTTATATACCGGTGCATAGACATGAATCATCGAAACGGTGCATTGTCTATGCACGCCAAGATATGCAACCATATCTTGATTCCCATAAACCACCCTTGCCTCTATTTCATCCTCTACCTCTACATTGCCATGAAAGTGTAGTCAATTCACGCAGAGAATGGCAATAGAGAAAACCATCAAAGACGCAACTTATTTTCATCCCCTCTCCGATTGTTTCCTCTGTATAAACTTCAACCCCCGCTCCATCTCACGGGATTTTTCTCTCACTATTTTGCAACCCTACTATGGCTACTCAATATCGTTTCATTACGTATCCCACCCCTACGACAACACTGGTCCGCCGTCAGCATCACGATTTTACTACTTTTTCCCCCCCTCTCATATTTCTATTCCAACCCTTATTTTCTCCTACGCCTTGGAGGTACGGATACTTGTGATTTTTTTCTCTCATCCACCCTTTTCCACATTTTTTACTATATCTATGTGTGCAATTACATTTCCTTCGCCTCCTCTTTTACTTATGTGCTCTAAAGGCAACGTTTTCCTCGATTTTACCACTCCTCCCAGTGTCCTCTGGCCTACAATAACAACAACATCGCTGATGACGACGACGACGACGAAACACGAAGGCTCACGAATTTTTATTGTTGCCATTCGCGTTGCCTCTTTTATGCGCCTTTTAACGATCACCTTCGGCGCAGCTGCACACCCGCACCGACCTCATGAAGTGCAGGGGGTTGAGGAGCCCTCGGGCGATAAAGTGAAAGAGAAGAAAAATTCGCCTTGAACGTAAAGACGTCTTTTTTTTTATACTCTCGCATTTTTCTCCTCTTTTTTTTTCATTTTATCGATATTTTACGCTCTTCTATTCCTCTCGTTTCTCCCTTTAACTGTCGCTATTTCATTGTACCCATTGCGAGTAACGAATTTATGCTTGATAAGCGTTGTGCAATTTTTTTTGTTCATTCTCTTCTGTTTCCTTTTTAATACAGAATTTGAAAGGAAAGGTCTATGTACAGATGAGGGGTAAAAAAGGAAGTGGAGGGATGAGGAAATAATTTGGATGCATATGAATTATTGACCGTCTGTTTCAACATTACAAAATTAATTTAAAGTAACGGTAA
Source organism: Meteorus sp. PSUC_FEM 10030008 (assembly GCA_018881525.1). Taxonomy (NCBI): domain Eukaryota; kingdom Metazoa; phylum Arthropoda; class Insecta; order Hymenoptera; family Braconidae; genus Meteorus; species Meteorus sp. PSUC_FEM 10030008. Next base: position 20,180 of record JABMBR010002117.1, read on the forward strand.
CCGGCAGGCATTTCAGTGAGTGAATTCCAAAAGGTACGCGCGCAAGAAACATGACTGAGCGCACGCGCGCGCTCACAGTCGGGAATAATATCAGCCGTGTTTGGCACGCGACGCGATAACACATGCCACATGTAATAACGACACGGCGGGGGTTGGTGGTTAAGTAGGAGGTGACGCAAGAGACAAAAGAGGGTTGGAATGCACTTTTTGAAATTTGAACTTCCGCCAAGTGTCGGTCAATAACCCGCCAAATGTGTGCATTAATGGTACGACTGTGTTCTTTTATATTCGCCATATATAATTAATGTAATGAATTCAAGAAATGGAATATGAGCAACAATAATTTGTTATTGAAGAATTATTTCTGTTGTTAAAGTCCGGATATCGATGATAACCTGACGCACAGTCGCAAGTTTATTCCAAGATGGAAGAATCTGAAGTGATTAGATCGTTTATTTATTTTTGATAACGAGGTGTGAGAAATTTGTGGTGAAAGATGATGAATTTTGCATGGACACAAGTAAAAATCTGATATGAATTCAAAAATTCATAAGACAACATTGACTAATCAGTAGCGAATGGAAGAGCAAACTCTGGCAGACGAAAAAAAAAGTGGCACCGAGAAACAAAAGTTAATTGCACCATATAAAGGAAATTCATGAATACGATGCTACACTCGATTCGAGATTTTTCCTATAATTGGAACAGAGATGAAGTTCTGGAGTGTCTGTTTGACAGGTTGTAGAGTGACAATAAAGTGTTTGTTGTTACCACTCGTTATGAATTGCAATTAGTCGATACCACAGATCTCACATAATAATCTCATGTCAGTTCTACGAAAAATCAAGAGACCTTACTCCAAAAAAAAAGACAATTCTCCGCTAAGTATTACGTGATATACTTTGTGTACTATCTGCTATCAAACATTCTTCGTCTGTTCAGGATTGAATGACAGTAAATTTTCACTGTATAATAATTCATTGAAGAAAAGAAGCGAAATTGAAAGAATTGTAAAAAATTTATGAATACAACCTTGACAGAAGCCAAAATTTGATCACAATATATGTTCACTTGGTGTGTAAACTTCCTGATCATGCAGTGCTATTGCAAACGGTGATAAAAACTACTTCATTAGGTCATTGCGCTGAATCGTTAACATTTTGTTATTTTCACTCGCCTCTCTCCTTCTCTCTCTCTCTCTCTCTTTCTCCTCTATACGATGCCTTTTCGTTCTGGTAAGTTTTCCATAATAATTCGACAACTTGGATCAACTTTTCGTATAAATACACTGCACTAGTCGTTTGACAGCGCGATCATGGACACACTCTGTAGTTTATTGAAATTCTAAATAAATAATATCCATCCCCAAGCACATTATTTTATCGAGCTGTCAAACAGCACAATCACACTACAAACCAAACAATTTTATCGCGCAAAAATTTATTGAATGAATTTTTCCAAGTGAAATCATCAAAAAATTTGTATAAATTTTTCACTTCTGAATAATATCCACAAATTATTCTCCATTCAAACTCATGACACTGTATTTTTTATTGTCTCCGTATTTGTTCTGAATAATTTTTCTCTTCATTTCACATTCCATTAATCTTCAAACGTTTATTCGGCGTTGACGCCTGCTTTCTATTGCTGCCGAGCGACTGTCGTCGCTCTCGCGCACGAGGAATCTCCTTCGGATCCCAACATTGTACACTCACATCCCCTCTTGCTTTATAATGCTTTCTCACTCTAGCTAACGTTCATTACATAGATATATGTTCATATGTACATATGTACGAACATAGACATACAGTATACTCCCCGTCGTTGATGGCTGTGCACGTTTTCTCAACGCTACACAATTTGCATTACCATTACTGTGAAATGGCAAGACGATTTCGGAATTAGAGTGTCTGTAAAAATTTTAAACTGTCCATGATCCAGAAAACAATTACAAAAAATTCATCAAGTTAATTATTGACATTGTCAGTTGCAATGATTATACGAAGTGTAAATTTAATTAGCATTTTTATTTATTACACTTTGTAATTTAATTAGTTAGTAAGAAGAATATTTTAATAATCAACGCGAAATTCTCAACTCCCTGATGATAAATATATATAGATATATATTTATTGTTGTCGTATCTTTGAAATTTTATTGAACACTGGACATCTTTAGACACTGTGAGCAGACGATTAGGTTCACGCAACACTGAAACGTGTGCTGCATCGAGAGAAAACGGTGTCTCGTCGAGGTGAGAATAAAAGAGACGGCTGGTGGGTGGGTTGCGCGCGGGGGTGGCAAGAGATTGCGAGTAGAGAAAATGGTGAGAGGAGAATGTGGTAAATATAATGTGGTGGGGATAGTGTCGACGGAAGAAGGGATGCAAGGCCGTTGGCGGGTCGGTAAGGGTGCATCTTGACGCCACGCGATATATCCAAAGAGGGGCAAGGAGTTGTGTGGAGGGGTTTGGAACTATAGACTCAGTAAGGTGGAAGAAAAGCTTTTGGGCGGCGGCTTGTCCGTGGTCAAGGCATCACTGATGCGGTTTGCGCAGCATTTTCTTTTATATAGCCGACGCCCTATTAATTTTTCTCATATTATAAACTCACGATTGGTTTTTGCATAACACAGGAAAATATCGTGGACAATGATGACATTCATCTTTTGTTTTTACATTTCTTTACCAGGACATTCAAAGGGGAAAACTCATTTCCATCATTCGACATGGAAAACGGGTGACTTTTAGAAACTTTCTGGTCCACGATAAATTTCGAGAATTATTTTAAACAATCCCCGAATGACATATTCACAGGCCTTAGAGAATTTGGGTCTTTGCCTCACGAGAACAACAGGACTAAACAAATAAACTGCGTTCGTTTGAAATAACTTTGTAAATGAAGACCATTTTTTCCCTCTTTACACAATAAACATAAAAAAAATTCCATACGAGTTTGATATGTAGATGAACGAAATTAGTGAAATTATCACATCAAGATATGCGGCTCGCACAAGTGCGCTTAGGAAGGTTAGCTGTTGCGGGTTTGGGATCGGTGGTTAGGGGTTAGGGGTTAGGTATAGTCAGCCGGTGAGCATTTGGCATTTTCCACTTGCAACAGGTCTCTCTCGGTCGACGTGGCCGCTTCAATCCATTCTCATGCTATCCAGGGATGAAAAGAGAGGGAGAATGTGAGGTGGGGAAGTTGAAAAGAGAGAGAGAGAGAGAAAGAGGAGGGAGGGACGCCACAGGCATCCGAGTGTTCACATAGTCACATTGAGCTCCAACAAACTCCAACAAAGAGTGAGAGCAACGACGGTGCGAATTCTCCATCTAAACTCTATGGCAATAGATCGAACTATTCAATCTGCTATTTACATACATAGCAGCATGTAATATAATAAATATTCACTCACACATGGTAACCTGCATTTGAACATGTCAATTTCATGTTGATCTTTCTTTCACATATCGTTTTTATATTCACCGATAATTTTTTCATTCAATTCTCGTATTCATATCGAACGAAAAAAATCTCAATTCAAATTTACTTCTGGCAAATTCATAATCTGATGAAGAATTATGATACACTTTTTCTTGCTTCGACTCTTCTCTACATTTATTAGGGTGTGAGAATCGATGCAATGAGTGCCTTATAAAATTTAGAAGAAAAAGAGGAAAGAAATTATTGATCATGAGGGAAAATTTCAGAAATACTAGAAGTTCTACGTGTGATTTCATTGAGGTTTTCAGAAGTTTTAACATCGTGAATTATAAAATAGAATTTCATCGGCCAACATATCGTGTCACTGTCTATTCTACTGTTTGAAATAGACACATTTTTCAAGTGGACTTAGTGGAAATTTGAATGAAAGAAATATTCATACATTGGACACAACCGTTGTCCATTTCATACTCGAACTGCATTGTGCAATAATATTACCTAATTTATTTCATACTCACCGACTACGAAGACCATATTCTTTGTCCATCGTAGCAATTCCCTCCTAATGTGTCTGCGTTCCTGTATGCAGCGAGCATAGGGGCAATCCGCCATTTTTAAAATCACATCTTAATAATGTGTGTGTGTGTGTTTGGCGCGCGGGGTGCGTCTGCATCCAATGTCCTTTTTAGTTCTCGTCTTCGACACTTCGATGACGTTCTACGTTTCCGTAATGAATTTTTTACCTCGTCACTTCACCTCCAGACGGAACGCCACGTGAATCGATGTAACTCGTGTTTCTCTCTATTCTTCTACCACACTTTATCCTTCTCTTTCGTTCGCGGACGTCCGGTTGCGCGCGTGATCCTGCAGGCGCACGTCCGTCTCTTGTCTAGTTCTTGTTTTTCAGCTTATCGTATCGTTTTTCTTCCTTATTTAATTTATTTCTCCTCGCGTTGCTTCGTATTTCTTTATTTATTTTACTTTATCTTATTATTTTTCTATTTTATTTATTTATTTGTTATCAATTTTTTTTTTCAAGGCATTAGTGGATGACTTTGATAAAGGCGCGGGAGGAGAAATTTGATTGAGTACCAATTCTGTGTTTGATTGAACTCGTATTTAGTGTGTAATTCGATTGTGGAGTAAGTTTGCTGTCTGGTTGCAATGAAGTGCATCCGTCAAATAAAGATTCATTTAGATATTCTGTACTCCAGTCTCTTGCAATTTCAAAATAACAAGCTCCCCGCATTAATATGCCTATACTACGTTCCCTCCCCCGCGCGCCATTTGTTCATGAACTCGGTCACTTCGATAGTCTTTCTTCGGCCCCTTCTCCACCGTCCACGTCTTCGCCGCCGTCTTTTTGCTTTGGTCGTCTCTCTCGCCGTCGTTGCCGCTAGCACCGTCGACTTCGTTGACGAATAACTTGTTCCTCCTTTATCTCCACATTCATTCGAATATCCACCGTATTTCAGTTGTGCGTGCACAATGTCACAACTACTCTGATAGTGAAGTCAGCACACAAAGTTTGCCTGAAAGCAAAAGAAAATATCCACAAATTAATAAAACACGCATCGACCACTCGAATGGAAATTAATTTTTATATTCCACAAAAACAATTTACTGTATGGTTTTTTTTTATTTCTGGGAGTTATTATTTCTGATGGTCTTTCAATCGTGGATGCACTCAAGTTTGCGGGACGATGAATTTCAAATAATTCAGTGAGTTATTCGTGTAGTGTAATTGTTCCCCTTGCATTTATTATTGAATTGGGATTGAGCGCATATGTATCTGTGTTGGAAAACATGATCCAGTGTATTAGAGAGTGGGGAAAAAAAGTGAACAACCGCGAGCCAACAAAAATATAACGAGTCCAGGCATCAAGATAGAGCGAAGGGTGAGAATACGTAAGGGGCGTTTTCGCGTAGCCGAGTTGGAGTACCGCAGGGAAAGAGGAGTAGAGTGCACCTAATATGCAACAAGAGAAAAAGAATTGACGATCAATAGGTAGTAGCTGGTAAGCGTCCTTTCATCCGTCCCCCGCTAGCCTCACCTTGCCATACCTCTTCTCTTCCTACCTACAATCCCCCTCCGTCCTTTCCACCTGCGCGCTTCTCCCTACTACATCTCGTCGCGAGACTCCCGCCACCTTGGTTCGCGACCAGCGGAACATTTACCCACATTGATTCAATTATACATGAGATATGAATTTCCATCATTTTTTTCTTATAGTTCTGTATCAAGAGGGTCTTTGGGAAGAACCCCAATGGACGTTGAGCAAATTTCAAGGCGATGAGGAAAGAAATGTGATCGATCACACCGAGATATTGTCACAGTATGTAATAAATACTGAGGTGTTTCATTTGACATAAATTGGTGTTTTATTTTTCAGTCATGGGATGAGATTAGTGATATGAGAAATCATCAGGGCTAAACCATATAGATAACTTCCCTAATCAAAATCATTTCAGTAGTGTTGATTCAATAACCAGGATTTCAGACAGCGTCATAATTGGGAAAGGCCGAATTGATGATTTGGTTAGATCCTCTGTGGAAATAATTCGAAGAGAACACATATTGACATTATTAGCTTCGGAATATAGGGCAATATGGAATTGTAACAATGGTGAAACGTGATGATATGGGTGCTGATGTCGTGGATTGTATGTAATGCTTTCTAAATTGCGAACGATCCTATTTGGTGTACATTATGGGAGCATTTTTGTTCTAATGACTCATTAGAATGAATGAACCCTTACATGGGCAGACATTTCGACAAGTACATTTGTGATGGGACAATATATTTTCTGCACATGAAGATTTATCCCCGTTCGAACCATTAGTTTCATACTAATGTTGATAACAATATTGATGTATTAGTTATGTAAAATTATGAGATTGAACACATGCTGTTGTCAGATATGAAAAGTAATCCGGACTAGGGATGAAGCAGGTGGAATGGGAGATTTCAAACTATAGCTTAGAACAGGGAAACATGGAAATCCATATATCCCAGTTGAGCTATTTTAATAATCACATGTTGCTCGTATTGGATAATGCTAATTCATATGAACAGGCAAACAGACAATGTCGAAAATGAAATCGTGTCTTATCAGTGACAAATATTGGTTTTCTGTGGTGACACATAAGACAGAAACTGTTATCATTGTTGATCATCAGAAATTAATTTATCCATTTCTTGTTATTCAGAATGAGAATATTTCAGTGGTAAATTTTATGAATAACAAGAGCTGCGGTAGGGAATTTTTCGGGTATTGCGTGATTTCAGTCCTAAATTTGCCTCGCAAATCTTCCACCCTAATTACAACCCATCCACGTTATTTCATACTCGAATTAGTCATCGGACCTTTGATCGCGTTTATCATCATATTTGATTCATCAATTTGGTTAATTAAAAAAAATTTTTCCCGTTCCGGTAATTAAAAAATCTCATTCATTGCAACTGAGGCTGTAAGAATTTTGTTTGAAACTGATGGGGAGAGCGGCCAACTTTTTTTTAGGTAGTCAAGGGGAGCATGTTAATTCTTTCAGCACACCATTGACAATGGGGCTTTGAACAAAGTACGAATCTAAAAAAGGAACCCCATGTAACATACAAGGGTTGTACAGTAGTCCAAAATAACTTTGATAGAAAAATGAGAACGTTTTCATCGTTCTTTTGATCATCAATATCAGGAGCAAATAACGCGTTTGTTCTTCAATATCGTGTTGTAGTTTTACTCATATTACCGTCCATAATTTGAAATTGACTCCTTTCTGATACGTGAACTAACGTGAGCTGAATCAAATTTTGGGAATTCACTCACTTTGTAACAATTTTTCTGAACATATCCAATCAAGAATGGACCCATTTCTGTTTCAATTTTCAAAATTCGAAATATTATATTCAGTATTCAACACCTATCTATTATTTATGAGAAATTTTTTATTCATTGAAAAATAATCTATTTGATCAAGAAACAAATTGTTATTTCGAAAATATGAATCTACATTGCCGCAAAAGTATATTGGCAGTTCAAAAATTTGACTTTTCTTCGTGGAAATATCTTTACTACTCAGCCATGAGCGATACAGAAATATAGAGTGACATAAAATTTCAACGATTCGAGATCAGAGTAGTTCCAGTACCCACGCGCGTGTGATGTCTTCGCCCCAACTACCTATTCCATACCTACTTACGTTCAGTCATCGATTTTCCCATTACATGAATCCAAGGTGCGCCCGATTCCACCCGCTTGCAAAAGTGTTCCTATCCCATCTCTACTCAACTTTCACACACTGAGACACGGTAGGAAGTTTTCCCTTGACAATGTCGTCTCGCGTCGCAACTTGCATTTCCGTCATCGTCAAATTCCTCTTTCCGCCATCTTTTTTAACTCACAACCTGACTTTATCCTTTCCTATTCTTCGCCATCGTCCTCACCATTTACGTAGTCTTCTACCACTCCGCCCACTATTTCAAGCGAATTTTATCACGAGCATTTTGACTTTGTGTGCGAGAAAAAAAAATAATAAAATGTCAAACTTGACAGCGACAGACAACGTAGTCTGATATTGTTGGTCTTATTACGACAATAACGAGAACGAGGAAAAGAGAAAAGAAAGACAGACGATAAAACGAAAAGTAATAACAACTGTAGTGGGGCCTATGATCAAAAAATATAGAGCAGTGTCGGAAGCGAAAGGGGCTAAAAGACAGAGGAAGAGGAAAAGGAAGGAAAGACACGAAATGAGAGACAAATGACAAAGGAGGAGGAAAAATAAATGGAAAAAAATTAACAAAGCTCTAATTCGCGTTATAGAGTGTTTGAGACTGGCAGAGGAGAAAAAAAAATGAGAGGGAGACAGGATGGTCGAACCAGTGGTCTGCGGGGCCTCGAGCCAAACGTGCCCTTTGTTACAGCCGCTCGGCCAAAAGAAAAAGGGAAAGAGCCAGCCTTTCATATATATGTGTATAGATGTATATATACCCTTTTGGTAGACGAACAAGCAGAAGCAAGGGCGAGTAAGCAATAGCAAGCAGGAGCGAGTGAAAGAGGGCGAAAAAGAGAGGGCAAAGCGCCGGCTGGAATATTTTTCAGAGGTGCAAGAAACCCATCGTGAACGCTCGCGAGCGAGGTAGTACACTGTATATACATATACATGCATACATCCACGTAGATATACATGAAGAGATGAAGGTAAGCGGGAAGAAGGAATAAAAAAAGGGGGCGCATGGGGTGGGATAAGGAGGGAAAAAGCGGAGCGGCTGTGAGGTAACCAGGAAGAGCAGCAGCGACGAGAGGTAGAACGTTGGTGGGGTGGATAGCGCACAGCGTTTTTTTCCCTGGCGGGTGCGAGAGGCAAGGGTGCGTTGGATTCGGTTACTTGGTCTCACCCTTTGGACTTGCGTGCTGTATAACTCTCTCAGTTGCACTCATCTCTGCCCTCTAATACGACTCTCCTCGTTTTCTCTCTTACTCTAGCACCTCCCTTCCACGCGCACCTCAGTACCGCGATGCTTCTCGTATTTTTTTCCTTCCCTTCCTCTTCCTCTTCTTCTTTTTTATTTTTCTTTTTTATTTTATTTCATTTTTTTTAACGAAGGATCCGCTCAATACTTCGGCTGTCATAACCTCCCGGTGGCCAACCCCGCGCTACCCCACAGTCACCTCCTCATCTCAACGCCGTGGTATCCGCCCATGGCACTCGTCTCGTCTCTTCCCAACCCCCCTTTTCTCTCTTTACTCATTTTTCTCTTTCCAGTTTTTAACGTTTCGTTCGACGTTTTCCTTGCGCGTCTCGCATCGTGCTTGTTCTCAGAGTAGGGGGTGGGTCACGTCGTTGAGAAGAAGGATAAAGAGGGAGATGCAGTTGGACAGAGAGAGGAAGAATGAAAAAAAAAGAAAAAAACTGGGGGATGAGGAGACGCCGAGTGAAGCCGAGTGTAGACGAAACCGGGCGAGCTAGTGCATTTCGTCGTTACTTTGTTTTACGTTCGTCCTTTTACGAACGCTCTGCGAGATCGCCCGTCGTATGTATCTATCCCCTCTCCATTGCACATCCGCACCCTTTTTCATCCTCTTACACACACATATATATAT
>JABMBR010002124.1:0-29699 GCA_018881525.1 Meteorus sp. PSUC_FEM 10030008
GTTGTGTTAATGTGAGAGCCGTCTCATATACGACTAAACGTAAACCAAAGTCACAATTTTATTGGTATTTATTTTGTTTCTTTTTTACTTTCTTCATTAAGAAAAAATATTTTTAATGAAACTTTATATTTTTTTTATTTTACTGTAACTACAGAACTGACTTATTGGTAATTCGACCGTGTTTGTGTAGGGGTGTATGAGAACTTCATGAGTTTGAATTAGTCGTACATGCATGTGATGTTGAATTTTTATTTGCCACAATGCAAAGTTCGATTATTTTTCCGCTTATTCATGAATGACCAATAAATCAACAGATCCGAAATATTTTTTGTGAGGTCTGATCTAATTGAATTTATTCTGAATTTATTGTTAACAATCAATGGAATGTAATTGATTTTATATTAAATTCAAATATTCTCCAAGTTATTGAATTGCTGCTGACTTGGGTCGTTCACGTCACTGAAATTTCGTTCATTCTGTTTCTCATTCAATTGGAACAGCTATTTAAATAGTGAATTAAAAAATTTCGTCGTTGAACCAATCAAGTAACATTTTTTTTTCACCATTGAACGAATTATTTTCGTAAAAAGGGGAATGAACATGTCCCGCGACTATTTTCGGCCAATTCTACTTTCGGTCTGTAACAAAGGACACTGTGGATGTAAAGGGCGCGACGCACTTCTCCAAAGGTCAGGGGAATTCCAAAGAGCGCATTGAATTGTCTTTGAACGATCACGAAAGAGGGAGGAGAAGGAACGAAAAAACAGAAGTACAATACTTTTAAATTTGTAAAAATAACAGAAACTTCAAACCGGAGTGAACCTTCTTCTTTCTCTCTACTTTTTCGCAATTCTCTTTCAACATGGAGCAATTGAGTTATATAAGGTGGGTGGATTGTATCACATAAAAACTTTATGAGTTCAATATATATTTGATACGATGATACACAAACACTATCTAAATGGTGCTTTAGATGCTGTTCAGAACTTTCAATGCAATTTCATTGGAGTGCCAAGGAATTCTATAATGGCTTCCAGATACTTCGAAATGTCACACGATTCAACACGGCGCCACAAAATAATTGTTGTGCATAGAAATATACGAGCACTCATTGACAATATTTAATTCCATTCGATATTGAACCTCGTAACATTAAAAACATTTTCAGGAAATGATTCGCAATATTTTTTTATCAATAACGCGCATGAGTATTTTTTTTCTTTAATTCTGAGCAGGGAATGACATTCCACATTTATATATGATTAATCAAAAACAATATTAAATGATTTATTATATGGAAAAAAACTTCCGAATGTTCGTTCTCTACATGACTATGCATTAGAAAAAATATATTGAGAACGATTTTCATTTGATATTGATGGGGAATCATTTCACTTATCGCACGTGGAAAATTTCCGTGAGGGTGAGTCAAATATGTAATTTATGGTTTTCTTATCACTGGGATTTTTCTTTTCCTTTGTATAGGTAAATCTACATAATCTAAGGAACAAAGTTCTTTGTATACGAGTGATATTTCTATCCTTGCAACACAATACAATGTGAAAATAGATTAATGGAAAATACCCGAACTATTTTTGTGTTGAATCTCCGCGGTATGTCACTCCGCGATGATATTTCTTGAAACAAATATTTTGTGTCAATTGCAAATGTTTCAAACTGTTTGGAAGGGAGTTGATTAATTGAAAAGAGGTGATGAGAATATACGATGATGATTCATCAAGTGCCAATAAAACAATAAAATAATAATTATTATTATTCAACCTATTTTTAGTATAGACAAATAGGTGCTATTACGCGTGAAAATTAATGAATGTAAATTTATCTCTGTCTCATTTGTGTGATATATTATTTGGACTGGGGTAAAAGCGTCAACAAGAAAATCAACAAAACTGGATGACAACACAAATTTTCATAGAGTTGGCACACGCAACTGACTATTCCTGAAACTATACATTCACACTTGTTATTGTCATTACTTTTATTATGATTATTTTCATGAATACTACTATAAGTTAATAGATGACAATGGAAAATGCTGCAGAAATTTTCACGTGGCAACAAACATGTTATTTTGCAAATATTGAATGCATTCGTGGAATTGACGAATATTCATAAAAGTTCGACGCAGTTCAATATAAACAAGTTGCATAGAATTCTTCGAGTTGGCGAGATGAAGATGCACGTGATAAAATTTCAGTCGTGTTGTTGATTGAATTTGAATTCTGCGTAACTATGAAAATATTTACGAGCAACATATTCTTGAATATTTTGAAGAAATAAAAGTAGTTTATTGTTAAATCTTTTGTATTAATTAAAAAAGAGTTCATTTGATCTTAGAAATCGATCAATCACGTCAAATATCTAGCAAATTTTTTTAGCTTAATTTCATTCATATTTATTTTCGATAATTTTTTTACTGATCACGATATATATTTTACGTAAATTTCTGATTCATGAATAATTTTTTCTTGCAATATATGAACAGACGCATTCGAAAATATCCTTGATGGAAGGATAATGAACATGATCACCAATCATGTTCATCATGAGTCACCAATGCAGTAATGAAATAAATCCAAATGTACGAGAAAATTACCCCAATCGTAAGTTGGAGTACATTTTTGAGGTTTTTATGGTTACCACTGATGTTTTCTCTTGAATGTCGCTAAAAATCTTCGGACTAAAGTTCCAACTTTTATTGACACCCTTTCCAACAATAATCATCGAACGTCCAATGAAAATGTTTTCAGAGTACAATACTGAAAATCGCTGGAATGGATACAGCATGAACATAATTCTCCAGAAATAATACTAACCGAACACAATAATTCAATACCATCTTGGTCTATACCATGAATAGAATTTCCTACATCCAGTCCTCGGAACATAATTCACATAGTCATTCACAGATCATTGCATATTGTCACGACTCGTTGCATCAAAATTTATGATACACCACAAAAGACGAAGCCACAAAAAATTGAACATCTCTTTGATTGTTAGTGTCTGAACGTATTCAATGATACATGAATCCTCTAAAATATATTTTCAGTACTATCCCTCATAAGAATATTCACATTGATCCAGTCAATTTTTTAAAATAAATATAACAAATATTCGAAAACAATCACGCACAAACGGAAACACATGAAAATGCACACACATGCACACACATTTTACCTACATCTCAAGCCTGAGATGTAAAGTGTTCTTGAGAGAGGGTAAGAAGAGGGAGTAAAAGAGAGAGGTGATAAAACTTGGCAGTGACGCTAGACCCCAGTTGTGGTGCGCGGCTGCCGCGAAAATTTTGCTAATTATAGAATCGGCTCGTTGGACTTGAACCAATCCTGACCTTCCGTGCTGCGTCATGCGACCTAGAAAATGGTATGTACCATTTTGCTCCCTTTACCGGTTCGCACTGAGCACTCTGTCGTATCAGACGTATACAACTAAAGTGAATCGAATTGAAAAATCAAATAGAAAACCGGAACGTTCCATTATCAATTAAAGATCGTACAGTTCAGTGAATTTTTTGGGAAAATGACATACTTGGAAAATTGTCGTGTGTAGAATAAAAAAACAATGAAGAATTAGAGAGTGTGAGGATTGGGTGATTGGGGGCGATCGATGAATCCCCGAGAAAGCCCCGGGGGGTTGGTGAAGAGAGGCAAAGGGTGAATGAGAAATTGTAGGAGGTCACATCCAAGTTCCACCTTTGCCTTTACCACGTTCCTATTCCAATGTCGCCGTATCAAATACTTCGACGCCCTACAATCCTATACATCTACACATTTTCAGTACACATTATTGACCATGAAAATGAACCAAAATCCCTCGTGGCATATTTAACATACCACCTCGCATTAAATCAATGAATCAAACTTTGTCGTCAACACACACAATCGCAATTCTCAAATACTCTGGTGTAGTGATCTGATGATTCTGCTAATATTCAATGCTAACGAGTTTATCAATTTCTTCTTCTATTTGTACTTGATGAATGAACGAAACCGAGTTGAAATTTCAAAATTATGAGAATAAACTTCGGAAATAATTTTCTATTTTTCCTATTAATTTAGGTAATCAGATAATTGTTCCTGATGAAATAATTTTGAACACAATATGAGGATACGATGAATGTTTACAATTGCAGAGTTGGAAAGTTGTTTAAAAGAATATTCTACACGCGAACATAATACATAGATGAATGTATATAGACGTGTATATGTAATGGTTGCGCACAAGAGTCGAATCGCATCGGTCGTATCGCGCGAAGTCAACGCCCTGGCATGCACGGCCAACTATACGGGACTCGGTGGTCGCTGCATTATGCAACCCCTGAGCGACCAATCGCAGCGCCCTCCACCACCATGCCGTGTAATAAAACCACCACCAACCACTAACGATATAGTACACGTTCAGCAGCGATTCCAGTCTATATTTGTATCATATGCTGACTTATAGCTACAAAAGTAGATGTAAAAAGTATTCACTTGGTTTCAAGATGAATCGTTGAAGGATATAACGATCAAATTGTCGTAAAACGTTTTTTCGTGTATTTTTTTCTGGTCGAACGTGAAGTTTGCGTCGCACGTATTTTTTTTTTACTTCCCACTAGATTGAATTGCTGTGAATTGATTGCCACGAAAGTGTCAAGGGTTGCTCATGTAAATGAGGTCAGGGCTTTTATAGTTTAGGATATTTTTTTCCGCTTGTAATAAATCACTTCAAGATTTTTGTAATGATTTTCATGATTTTTATCGGATCATTATAGAATGTGTGTGGAATTTTTTTTCTTGTTACAGTCGTAGGTGAAGGTTGGGTTTTGATCATTTTTCTGGGAGACTGGATTGCTTTAAGGACCGATTGACTCACAATAAGTCAACGAGAACGCGATTGCGACAGAAAGACGGAAAGATCTGACATTAAACTGGAAGAAAAAAAAAATTTCCACTTATATTATTATCATTATACAAGAACAATAAAATTCTTTCTGAACCAGCCTGTTCTGTGACATGGAAGAAAACTCCAATTCTCTGATCGATTCCCAATTGCTACTCTATAGTCGAATTCTCTTCATTCAAATTTCATGTACCAATTATTACCATTCATAAATTTGGATGTTGAATATTTGAAACAATTGATCTCCAGCAACTTCAGAGTAAGGAATTGATATTGACAGCACATGTCAACAATGAACTTTTGACAAAAGCAAAAAAAGTGGGTAAATCTGCGTTGAATTCCAAGTTTTCATTGAGTTATATATCAGCAATCTACACAATTGAGTAGCCATACATCCAACATAACTGAGTCCCAAAATCTCCATGCCTGCCCATAATGTTCCATCTTTCGCCCAAAATGCCATCAGCATAAATTATCAACGATCACTCCACAAGTCTTTCAGTTAAAATCAAATACCACATAAATAATAAAAAACCAATATCAAACATCTATTGTATTAACTCCATTGAACAGCCAACGATCAATTTTGTTGATAACACAATTGTTATGAACGACATAAACGAGAATTCATCCAAGTCAGTATGAATTTGTATGTAGTACTCGTTGTATATCGATGAAATCAAAAATACAAAAATGTCAAAATCGCGAATGATCACTCTCCCTAAGAGTACATGGTCTTGCTCAAGAGGTCTGTCTGGCCCTACCTCTATGTATGATAAAAAAAGCTATGTGGAAGAAGTAAAATTTATATATAGAAAGGGAGTTGGTCTACAATTACGAGAATGGAGATGATATCTATAAAAGGGGTATGTGGTAGATCGACCCAAGTAGACTATATACTACCGTGTGTCCGTGCGCGACAGTCCTGACGAATGGCCAACCTACATGCGCTGGACTACAGAGAGAAAAGGATGAAGAGATAGAAAGAAAAAGACGAAAAATATACGAACGTTTGTGAATTCGTAGAAAAATAGAAGAATGAAAATAAAGTACAAGGAAGGTAATACAAAAAAAAAACACCATGACTTTTTTGTTACATCAGGCGAAGCCTGAATGGGGAACGAGAATATCTGGAATTTTTTCAATAAACAATTCTATATCTGTGTATGTGTGTAATGCTGAATGTGATATTTTTCAATGATAATTGCAATCATATACGGCATTTATGAATGAGTATGAACTCGTATTACAATTGGAAATGAAATAAAAATAATAAAAGTACTTGCGTGATAAAATGCGATGGGCTTTTTATCAAAATGGAAATTTCTATTTGTAATTTATGATTTATATGTGTAATTTCGTTAAAATGGTAGTTGTAAAGTAAGGGCGGAATAAAAGAGTGCGGGGAAACTGGACTCTACTCAAATAGCAACACTGACTTTATTATTAGTGGCGTTAATGAATTGCCAACCTACTTAGAAACGACAGGAGAGTGAACTCTGAGCACAAGTGAGACGAATATCCAGTACAAATCACTTTCGTGTCTTGTCGTCGGCGCCATAACAATTTTCATTTTATATCTATGATGAACTACGATTTCGTAAAACATTAATATTAATATGTGTATATAAAATGTGTAACAATTTTCAACTGACATAATTCACGGTGTTCCAGAGTATCAACAAGAGCCGCATCAGTCTCGTTTCATACATTGTGAATACTTGGAAGTGTAGCACATATTTGCCATCACCCCACATAATTGCACAGAATTTTTATGCTCTGATACTTGGAGTCAGTTGAAACATCATCACATTTGTTATATCAAGTTTCACTGTCCATCTTCTTTATTCGCTAAAACAGTGTCTGGTTTTTTCATCTGGTAAGAATTGCTCTGTAATGACTTAATATAAAGTGATAAATTAGTTTGTGTGATGTAACATGGAGCTTCCTTGCACATGTTTTGTCGAAAATTTCTGTAAACTGTTTCCGCAATTTCTATCAAACTTCTTGGCAGTCAATGTCCCATTATCATCGTTGCCTTTTTAGGTGTCATACTACCACAATTGGATTATTTCTGCTCAGCTTGCATTGAGAAACAATTAGGTCCTGACAACTTTGGAATTGGAATGAGGTTCTCCAATGAGCAAAATGAATTGTGGAACTATGTCTCTTCATTCCTTCATGGATATGAAATTTCATCATTTATGACCATCAGTTACTCAGAATCATCCGCAACTTATTCACGTTTACATGAAATTGTTACGTAGAAGTTGGAGTTCATTGTCACCAAGTGATGTGACCTCACTCAAAATGATGTCACACATCAAGTTGTCACAATAATAAAATTTGAATAATCCCATTCAATTTGGGATATATCAGAACCTCCATAAAATATGCTGTAACTGTTCACTCAGGCACGCACAATCAGGCATAAAAGTTTTCAGCCTTTACAGCAGTCATTTTTTTTCTCCTAACAATAACACAAATAAAAAAATAAAATAGAAGAAATATCAAATGAAGCTTGAACAAAGTTGAACAACAATATCCAAAAGCTTTTTCATTTTCCAGATAATTTATACCCCCACAGGGGTTGTAGTAAAAACCTTCAAAAGTGTTTTCTCCCTTCTGCCTTGTAACCACTACATCCCACTCTCCATCTCTCGAATGAACTTCATCATTGTAGAAGGGCGAAAGGCACTTGTATTCCAAGTGGATGCCCATCACCGCGACAATTGTTTATACCTCGAAAGGTAAAGAAAAAGAATGTAGGCAATGTAGTGTAACTCTCTAAAAGAAAAAAAAATAGAAACAATGAATATGAATGCTAAAATTCAAGAGACGCACCATTAGTAATATACACCACAGAGGCTCAGTAACATCCAACCAAAATTAGGGTGAATGAAGTGTATGAAGAGTGATGGAAAGAAGAAAAAATAACCAAATAAAAAATAGACAAGAATAATATATGAAAGGAAAAAAATACTCAGGGTGTATACACGTACGCGAGCACATGGTCGAGGAGCCACCAGCCGTGACAGCAGCTGTCATCTATATATGCAGTTAAAATACACGAAGTGCATCAGCATGAAGTTCTTGTGGTGTTGTACCTCCCTCACCATATAGATATATAATCTCACTCGCACTTTCGCTCTTTATCTGTTCCATGCGTACATATATGTACGTCAATTGAGCCCCCACATGCACACACGGGGTGTTGAGGAACGCCTCGTTGTGCAGACCGTATACCTAAGCACGTTTATATTCATATGCAGGTGCTCATCCTTTTTTTTTCTCTCTTATTTTCTTCTTTACCGATTTTTTCTCCATTTCAAAGATAGGTGAGTATTTATTTATTCAGAAGTGCCCACTCTACATATTGGAAACTTCGTAATAAATCCTTCATGTCACTCAACGTAGCACTGTAATGACACGTGCGAGATGTTTATGTACATACGGTGGGGCATGGCGGTAATATTTGTATGGATAAAATATTCTTGGTAAATATTCCGACAGGAAGATTGAATTTCTGTTATTTTTTCAATGTGGTGGATGATTGTACACTTATTTACGTGTTCGTGATAACTTTATCGGTTCATATTGGATCTTACAATTGTTCTTTTTGTTTCTTTTAGATTTATATTGATATCGTGTAATGCAAAGTTTGTTTTTGATTATGCACGACAAAATTTTTTCTACAATTCCTTCAAATGTGAGTTTGTGATTGATTCTTGGATCGATATTTGGGAAATAATTATTGGATGACGGAAGTTTTCTTTTTACCCCAGACATGAATAATCAATTCGTACCTTTATGATGATTCATATGTAAGAGTATCATTAAATAATAAATTAAGTGTCATGAATGGATACTTCATTAAAAACATGAAATTTTTCATCAGATTTAAAATCACATGAGGGATGAATAAACTAACATTCTCATGAGAAATCTTCAATATTGTATCACCTACGAATGTCACACTCTATTTACAATGGTTGATTTAATATCCACAAACCTATCAATTTAATTTGGTCTCTTGCTAAGTTCAATTATTAAATTATTACATTCATACTTAAATTCGTCCCTTGAATTTTGCAATGTGCAAAGAAACAATTTCAGAAAAATTCAATCCCTTTCATTGTGTATAATTTATTTTATTTCAACAATGTCCTCAACTTCCTGACCACTTTCTACTTGTACTCGAAATTGGAATGCACATTCAAAAAATAATCCATTCACTATAAAAAAAAAAATAAAAATAAATATTCATATGTGAGGTATGCAATGACGAGAGTGCATTCAAATCAAGTCTGAAATAATAGAATTCGTGGGAAATATTCGGATTATTTGTGAAGCTGAATTTTTTGACCATACGTGAGATATATACGAAGGTCACTACAGTTCCTACTTGGCAGGAGATGAATTTGGGTCGCTGTACCATGAATTGTCTGGGATCTCGCGCCCTCATTTTTTTTTTCTATTCATCAATATAAATTTTTTACAACCTATTCTTTTTTTTCGGTTCTACTAGTGCGACGACACAGCGCAGGGATTTAGGGCTATTCACGTAGAATAAAGGGTTTGAAGTTCGTTTGAATTGATAGAGAACGAGACAGGGAGCAGAACCAGAGTGAGAAAGGTCTCAATGAGGCGCCATCAGGGGACAAAGAAAAAAATTTTTTTTTTGGGGCGCCGCTCTATATGACGTATTTACCGAACAAAAGTCGAATCATATTAAATGCACAAGAATTTCCAAGAAATTAGTTCCAACCGTGAATAAATTTTGGATCAATTGATTTACTTTCACTCTACACATTGAATTTTTTTTTCTTTCCAAACGAAGAGAAAAATCAACGGAAATTCCCAATAAAGAAAAATTTCGGATTGGATCGAAGCTTATAGAAGAAAAAATAAACGAGAGAAATACATTCGATATATTTCGAACAATGAGTAACGGATGACCAGGTTAATCCTACAACGCGATAGAATCTCGAAAAATTCATACGAAAATTTATCGAAGTTGAAAAGAAAAAAATTTATGTAATAAAACAGAAATATATACACATGATATTCATGCGTAGTAAAAGCGTAATGTATATATGTGTGTACATAGTTTGCACGATTTATATACATATGTATATTTTCCCGAAGAGACCGTGACAAGAATTTATTCGGTGGTGCGTGCTACTTCCAGCCAAGCAACATATAGAAAAGGGGGCCTTTATGTATATTTGAAAGGGCGATAGGGCACACACACGCGTCATTCTTCCCCAAAAATGTACAATAAATCCTGAGGGACATGAACGAAACCCCCCTCTGTAAATATAAATATATAGAGTCATGATATTTATTCACGATGCGAAATCAGAAAGAATAATTTTATAACACGTTTCCTATATGCCAATAGAAAAATTGGAAAAATACGAATCAACTAACAGCAATTCATGAATCGTCCATATTTCCAAACACATTGAAAGCACAAATTGTTGATAAATATGGAAAAAACATTTTATCCGTAGGAATTAGATATCGAGATCAAATTGTAAATGAAGTGATAAATGTATCCATCCATGTGGGCCTTGAGGAAGAAACGAAGACGTTCAAGAAGAGTAAGCGAGAAAGTAAGTTTGGATAATGTCTAAATTTAAGAGTAGCATAGAATTGGGGGAAGACATGACACGTCTGAGATCACTCTCTTCTATATAATTCGTTGATCAGTATAGAGAGTGAGAAAGACAAAGTGATTTGTGATATACATTTACGTTGGGAGGTCTCAACACAAAATAACGAAAGACTGTGCTTCAGACTAAAAAATATATTGGTCTGCCGTGAAGACAACACTTTACTGCTCTTTCGTTCTTCCTACCTATGTTGTAGTCGTTGTCTGCGACGTTTTATTTTTTTTCCCTAGACTTTTCGTTATTTACATGAGACAGAAGAGAAAATAATTATAAATGTGAAATAGTTTTCAATTTCACGCGTGTATAAGTTTTCTACAATAATTGATGAAACTCATTTGAAATTATATGAAGTGCAAACATCGGAAACAGTTCATCTATGCACTGAACGTAGGAATTAACTGCAAAACAAAAGAATAATTGCAACCTTGACATAGGTTACACTCAGTATTATTTTATTCCTTGTTATTCTTCCCTGTACATCACATTACAATACGAAAATCATATAGTTCTTCAGCGAACTGGTAATGGCAGTAATACTGAGAATTAATTTGTTGAGCATCAATTGACTGGCTACGAATCAATTCAAATCGATTGGTTTTAATGTTGTGTACAAGAAAACATTTGGAATAGAACAAATTCATTGTACAATTCAATACTCTACGCCGAATTCTAAAGTCAACTATATAACAATAAATTTCCCCAATTTTCGTTAATTAAATTTGGAGCTAATTGATGGTATGTACAATGAATTAAACGAAAGGTTAATTGTCGAGGTAGGAAACAAAAGAAATAATTCAATTACTTGAATGAAACTTCCAACTCATTGAAATACTGAATTCAGTTCGTTCGTCATCAGGTTCCAGTGTTGAAATTCGTATGAAATTGTCAAGTTGAAAAATTTTGGTTCATGTTAATCCACTGACAGTGATACTCTCAATGATATCTACCAAACATTTATTGGGACAATAGAATAGAAGAACAACCGATTGGATTACGATATAATGAAAAAATGAAAGAGTGACGATATATTGAGAGTGAGGATGAGAGTCTATCGTGGTTGTATATAGGTACCACGCACTGAAAAAAAAGAAAGAATACACTCTGGGCACCCGGCATCGGCAGACATAAGGATAAATAACAGCAATGACTACGTGGGCGCGGCTCGAAAGTGTCTGCGAGACACACGCCACAATATTTCGTCGGGCGACGGGAGTGCGTCCGTTACACATTGGATTTCGCACTCGTGCGCGAATATAGAGTACGAAGTTGAGAGTAGCACAGGGTTATAGCATATAGAACCAGCAGTTTGAGAGAAGTTCAGCGACATACAACAAAATTAGGTGATGATGCTTTCCATTAATAAATTAGCAAATTATTTGTCGAATCATTCATGAACAATATGAATTGCCATATCGATTGTGGTAAACATCGATAATTGAAAGATTGACAATTCAATTGCTGATGAACTTCTTGCTCTGATTCTACGTTCATTGCAAGAAATTCATCGAATAAAAATGTTTCATCAGAGCTATGGTTTTGATCGTAAACAAGACATGAAGTGATGAATATCACCAAAATATTGGTGATAGAAAATTGTTCTTCTCCTTTCAACAGTCTCCGATGCTGACGTTGATGAATCACAAAAAGAGTTCATATTCATGTTAATTACCTGGAGAAAATGCGAGTGCGAGGAAAGTTGTTGCAGTGGCAAATAAGAAGAAGGCAATGCTGTAATTGCGCGCTCTACCACGTCGTCTTCCTCGTGGTGTTGTCCTCGTATCAACCAAACAGGATTCCCTGCTGGTACCTTTGAACTCCAACGTATTATCGTCTTCATTTCCCTCTTTCGTATAATACGACAACCAAGAGTCTGTCGTGTCGTCTGTGGTCCCGAGTCGTGGGGAAAATAATGACGACGATGATGATAACGACAACGGTGATAGTAATATTGGTAAAGGTGATGTTTCATCTTGGTTTTCATTCGGACAGCCGTTTGACGACTTAACCGATTTACGATAACGACATCGACGCTGATGGGTGCGTGCCCTCTGGGTTGGCGGGCCGATCATGACCTGGACCTGGCCCAGTGGGGACTGGTCTCGTCAGCGTTTCCGGTCAAAGCCGGCTACTTCCTTTTCTGCTAACTCTTCAACTGATCTACGAGGCATCACCACGACGGACAGGTATAACTTCCAATGTCTGTCTCGTTCACGACGTTTATTTAATTTAATTCACACTGAATATGTCCCCGCAATCCTTGTTGATGTTGGCGAAGATGGAAACAATATAAATTTATTATTTATGTACAGCAATTCCGTTTTCCTGGAGGAAAAATGATGGATCGAGAAATCAGAATTGAGTATTGAATTATTCTACCAATATCAATCACTTGGTGCACAAACGCGTTTATTAGTACGGCCCCCCCGCGAAATAGACGTCCTCTCTCCCTCTCTTTATGTGTCGAGAGAGATAGACGAATTAGCGGTGGTTTGACGAGGAGGAGACCCGACGTCGGGGGAGGCCACGACTGAAAGAAACCCTCTAACGGGGCCACGAACCGCAAAACCGTCTCGATGAAGGAAATAAGAAGAGTCCACACACAGTCACCCTGTTTCTTTGTATTTGAGCTTCCTCAACACGGTTTTATTTATTCCTCCTTCGGTGATTCTTCTATTTCTTCTCTTCTCTCTTCTTCACTTATAACACTTGTAAAATCCACCTTTATTTTTATTTATCGTCGTGGTGAACGCATGCGTTTCATACACACTACCTGCATATGAATTCCCACTTCAAAATGACAGAACAAAAAATTTCATTGGATGAAATCGTAATAATTTGGTATTAATATTGAAGGGATATAAAACCATCCTCGCCATACCATTATTTCACATAACTTGAAGTTATCCACGCGGTCATCGGGAAGTTTTCAACCCTGCCGCCCCCGCAAAACTCGTAATATCACACAACGCGCAGACTCAGCCGTTAAAACGTGATAAATATAAATGAGAAACAAGCGGCAAGTGGATGGGCGGTGAAGAGGGGGCCGAATAAAAAAATAATCTAATACAGGAGAGTGCCAGAAACTGATGGGAAAAAAAAAGAAAAAATGAAACCAAACGAGAAAAAAGAGTAAAAATACGAGAAAATAAAAAGATCCAAATGTGAAATGAACTTCCGCGTTGTTAGTCTCGACGTAGTATATACTCGATGCCGGTTAGGCACCACCGCACTGCACTCTCGTTGCTATTTCACTATTTCGCATTTATATATTATTTCGCCTATGTTGTCCACCGTGTTCTCATATAAATATTTTTCCACACCGTGTCAATTCTCACTCTCTCGTCTCTCACACACTTTTATCTGTTGCGCGATTTATTTCTTCATTTACCACTTGGGTTTGATATTTCGCTTTGGAAATATTGACAATTTCATAACGCATTATCTACACAAGAAAAATTGTTGCCATTTGACATGGGCAAGAACTGTGAAGTGTAATGGAAGCCGACGACGAAACGAATGTCTCGGCCTCACACAAATGTGTGTCCCGGTAGCTCACTAGAAGGTCGACGCGGCCCGAAACGGGATTGGGTGATTGTCGGGCGGGGAGCTCGTCGAAGACTGGCGCGGCGTTCTTGACTACTGAGCCGAGGGCTCGCCACCAACGCGGCATAACGCGGTACACACGCACGGGCGCCGGCCGCCACCACCAAACCTCTTGCCGCACGCGCGTGGCGTTCTTTCCACCAGAAAACAACGAAAAGTGATAGTAGTGGTGGTTAATGCTAAATGTTAGTGGTGGTGGTGAGTCCTAGTGGTGGTTAGTGGTGGATGTCATCGTCATCGGTATCGTTGACTTGGTGGAACAGTAGTAGCAACAGCAGCAGCGCCAGCAACGGCGTCGCGACGGCGGCTTCACGTTACTCCCCGCTTTTCCCCACAAAGCCATCGTCCTGACGAATCGATGCCCCGTGTCTGAAGCTCCGCGACCTGCCGGGTGTACCCTTCCTCCTTTATACCCACCCACCTCATCGCGAATTTTATCAGACTTGTACATGTATACCTTCCACTATCTCTACATGCTAACCTCCACATTTCCTTAATGTCCTCTTTACTCAAATCGGCCAAGTTCTAGCACCTTACGCAGCGAAACATTACAATTTAATATTAGCTGCGTTTATGATGTTGTCCAGAACTTTGAGAAAACCTTTTCAAACACTTCGTCGGAAGGGTATTTGACTCTGTGTTTTTTGTTGAGAATGAAACTGTAAATTGCCTACAGTTATTTGCAATAGTTTCTCAACATTTGCACACCCTTGTCCCCAAGTCATCTATCTGCAACTGAAGAAAGAATTTACTACCATGTTATCAGAATATACACGTGAATTATTCCAGATCCATTCATGAAATGTGCATTGAACTCAATAACTCTTTATGATGATGAAAATATTCCATATATTTATCATTGTCTAGCGAGTTCACATTCACATGATGAATTTTTTTTATTCACTCACATATATCCATTTTCTCGTTGCTTCTCTGTCGTTCTGTAGAACGTGCGTAGACAGCAGGCAAGCAGGGGGTGCTCGAGCACCTGGCGGCACTGGGTGGCTGTCACCGCCGCCAGGTGGTTGCAACTTGTTGTTGCGGGACCCCGTAAAGCGCACCATGGGCCTTCCTCTTCTGACTGCTCGTGCCTATGCCCGCAAATGATGTGTTTCGTCGCTGATTTGTTTCGATCGTTACTAGTAATTGATTACAATTGATGTATCATATTGTAACTGGATTGGAGGTCATTTACCTGAAATCAAATCGTAATTATCATCATCGTCATCTTATTTGAAAATACATCTGGGGAAATTATGGGAAAAAAAACTGTTTAGATAGAATTACCCATCAACTGATTCATTCATCCATTCATTTTTACGACAAAAGAATGACAATCAATTTTCATTATATATTTGGTCCATATGCGCAAATGCAGTACCCTATCATTCAACTTAAACTTCACCCTCCATCTCCCATACATCGCAATGTCATCACACATTTGCCTCCCAGCGATTGTCATACAATGTAACCAAAATTAAATACACCACATCAGAATGAACAATATACCGAGGGTGGAATTAAATTGGAAAAATTCAATGTTGACTGTGAATAAATCACAGTCTAGTTACACATTTGGTAGAAAATAAATCGGTATACTCAGGAACATTTGTGTATATTGCATCTTCACATACAACATAAGCAATGCGGTACAAATTGTAATCCAACATAAAATGAAAAATTTGCAGCTGTCTTTCCGGGTCATTTGCGATGCCCGTTGTTCGTATATCTATCACAACTATATATGGAGAAACATAACGAAATAAAATATATCAAAATGTGGTGGCCTATAAAAGGGATTTATATAGTGTGAACTACCGCAATGGCCATACGATTATCCATGAAAAGGACTCAAAAGCATAATACTATCCAAGGAATAACGATGTATTGATTGGGGACTAACAGACAAGAAATGAAAACTGAAAATAATAACAGCATGGAATTTTGGTCAGTTTCGTATGCATGATGGCACGCGCCGACCTTTTCGCTTCCACGTACGATACATATATATATATATATGTATATACATGTATATGTATTTCTTACACTTTGTATACTTAAGTCAACGTTCGTGACACCCGGTGTATTTGGAGAGAGATAAATATCTGTTTTGACTGATATTATCGTATGAAACACTCTCTTTTGTTCCAACAGTAATATACTGGAATCACCTAGAACTTTGGTGTAATTATATTAATGGACATTATGCAATATGGAAAATAGAAATAATTAGGCAAGAAAATATTATGATTCTTATCATCCACAAGCAGAAATTGTAGATCTCCACTTGAATAGCTTGCATTGATGAAGCGCTGATCCCATCACAGGAAATGTAAGTTCCTCACACTCTGAACTTCGCATATGAACTTTGAAAAGTATCAAGAACAAAATGTACCAGATCATGTCAAAACTCTAGATTGGGGATAAACAATTGGCTGTCATCTTCCCAACGTTCTGTAGCATCATATTTTTATAGTTAAAAGGAATCCGACCTAACACATGTGAAAATGAACACTCTCGGAAGTGTCACACATGAGAGCTTACCCACAGCATGATTTCCCCATACCAAGTCCTCACTTTGGTTCCTATCGCACTATATGGACAATGCACATGACATCAAGGAACCAACAGAATGAATCATATTGCAGTATGAATACACTTGCTACGTTGACATCGATCATTTATAGATCCATTGAAACATCATCCGCGTTCGTTTTCTTAAATCAATATAAAACTATCAATACAATGGAATTGATACTGCATGAGAACTTTATGCATCGTTACTTGCATTCATCACAAATTCGCTCACACAATTAGATTGAAATATATATTGAAGAAACGCGTAGGAATTTTTTTCTTGTTTAAACTGACGTGATAAATTGGCCAATCGAGTTGCTGGTTCATCGAAATCTCCACGGTATGTGTACATATTCATGGCTTATGTATCCATCATAATACACCTAGTTGTTCATATTCAAACCGATTCAATGTGCGTCCATATCAGGAGGTGATCGAGGCTGGGAGGGTGAATGAGAGAGAAAATGAATACCCAGTGCATGCATATACATGAGCATGTTGTATTCACTGCGACATAGTTTTCAGCCTCATGCATATTTCATCCAAGCGATTATCGACAATTCAATTCAACGTATAGGTAATCAGTGCTTCATTGAAGAATATTTCAATAATTTGTCATGATTGTATTCCCATGCGAATTCGACATCAATTGTATTTTCATAATTCTCTCTAGTCGAGAAATTTATTACCAGAATCGCTCTCTCTATATTTCAATGAACCCAATCGAAGAGAATTTTTCGAATGATCCCAGCAGAAAAATGGATAGACTGGGAAATGCGTGAAAAGGTGTTGTACACAAACATGGGGTATGAAGAAATAATTTTGAAATCAACAGCTTCATAATATTTTCGAATCAAAGCCATAAAATTTGATGATTTTGATGTCAATTGTGTGTATAACCTCGTGTGGTGATTATACGGTACGAACCAATAACACTATATGAGTACGCGAATTCATATAAGAAAGTGTATCTCTATTATAACAGTATGTGATGTACCACATATAGGTGTGGTCTTTTGGCGTCATTGTGGAGCCTTGCGCGAACAAGTGGGACAACTTGAGAAAGGGGGGTAGCTATAGTGGTTCAATGACAACGGCAAAACTCGAAACGACATCGTCGGACTTGGCTTCCGGCCATTTTCCAGCTATTGATCCACGACGCGTTACGACGCGCTGGCCCTATATGTAAGTAATTATAGGTGTATCATGAATATATATACACATACATATACAGACACATATGTACATACAGATGCAGTCGATGAAGGGTGAAAGAAGTAGAAGAGTATGAGAGAATTATGTGCATATCTACTCAGCTCGTTGAGTCGTGCAACGCCAGCTCATGACCGCGGTGCATCACCAACCCCTAAACATGGGTCCACTTTCTCCCTAATACACTCCCCCTCGAAGATTTTTTTTACCTTCTTGTCCCCCACCATTGCGATCCACTTGCGTTTCGTAGGGCGATTCTACGAAACGGACACACGCACTCTTTCTCCTTCCCACCCTCTACCCCTTCTGTTCTTTCTTTTCAGTTACGGCACTCTAGACCAGTGGAACCTAATGTCTAAAAAACATGATGGGGGGCTTGGTAACGCGTGAGACGCTCGAAACTTTTCAACAGTAAATTACATTCCCCATGGGTTATTTATGACAGTTTCTACATAACAATCGTATATGACGGCCACTATATTTGCCAACGTGCGGTAACATCCTATTTTATTTCCCTATTTATCAATGTTGTGCATTCTGCTTGTCAAAATGAAGCTGAAAGAATAATAAAGCTAGATTGCTGAAAAGGTGAATACTTTTTTATGGCCAATTTCACAATCGTTCACCCTTTCAATCATACAATGTATTTCTTCCCTGTCTCTATATTCCCATGGTTTTTTAGTGCTACCAACAGAGTTGAAATTGGAGGAACAATTAAATGGACCGGTGCCGCATAATAATTATCTTTCACTTGAGTAAATTTTGGAGTTGATATCGTAGTACAGAATGTGAAGAAATCACTTCGAAGAATAAATTATGAGAATGAATTCCACCTCCATAAAAAGTCAAATTTACGACATGAATTCTAATGAATTATTTATATTTTTTCATGAATCATCATTCGTAGACTAATCAGTAGGAATGAAAATGAAAGAGAGTCAAATTGAACCGCAGAGTTATAGTCGTGAAAATGTGCAATCGTTTTGGGAATACACTGGACATATGAATCAGACAAAATCCCAATAATTCCACCGGGACGAGTATATAAATACTGAGAGAAATGATGATAGCCAACATGTACGACCTCATATGACAGCATAAATTGTGTTTACATGATGCATATTATGACTTCATCAAATTTTTTGTGAGAATTTATTGCAAACATTATAAACTTGCATAGTGAGTACCCTCATCATTGCAACCTTTCTAGACATATCATTTCCTATCTGATGATGAAATTATCTATTTGGAATAAGTGTTATAATTACACAAATGAGTTTCACTTGTTCTATTAATCAATGCAAAAATCTCTTCATACTACGAAATTTCTGTTCACGTAAATAAACCACCGGATAATTGAACCATGAACATAATGAAATTGCCATTTACACTGTAAGCCATATCGCATTCATCTACTCATAACATTAGAGAGACCTGCCGATCATTGCCATCACCGATTCAAGATTGTACTTCCTCAATTTCCGCAATATCAAACCTCACCTTCTCAATAACATCCGACAACACATCACTCAACACACAGCGCATGGACCCACGCAGCTTATCATAAACATATCTGTATCTGATTGCTCAACTCACAAACAAGATATGTAATACCAGAAATTCCAAACATAAACAGACATGACCAATTCAAGATCACTCCCACCCAATCATCAAATTACTAAAAATTGTTCTGAGCACCCAGTTGACCATACCTCGGTACATGTGTACACTAATGAAATATCAATTGAAATACGAATGAATACACACAACACGAGAATATCATCGGAATATTTGAGTGAAATTATTCGGGTCGAGTGACCATGTGGCTATTGGCTCCGAATTGGATTTGGTGCTATGAATTATTGCCACCGGGGGCAATAACTGATGCTGAAACTATTTGGCGCATTCCTACCGATGGGTGGATAGTGAATAGGAGTTAGGCAGTGTGAGAAGAATGGAAATGGAGTAAACAACAAGAGCACTAAAGACAGAATATATAGAGATACAGAGGGAGAGAGAAGGAGTGAGAGAGAGTGAGAGAGGGAGCACAGAGCTATCCGCATCGAGTGAACGCATACCTCAGTTTCTCTATGCGGCTCAGCATGGCCTGCGAGCGCACATACAATCGATAACCAGGAATTAGTCTGCCAAGCTGTCTCGCTCTGTTAATACCCATGTGTATTCACATGTGTGAAATATATACACTACACTTATTGCACGAGCGTACACACGACCTCGTCGTATTCTTCAAACGGCTGATACATTACTATAATTACTATGAATGAAGAATGGATTCATCACATTGTCATTCCTCATGGAAATTGAATAAACATATCTGAAACAATATCTGTTTAATTATCATTAAATTCCCCGCTGTATTTTCATAAGAGTTTATGAAAAGCGTGCTGCCTTTTAGACAGTTGAATCGATACGAGGATTGCGTAAGCACATTGAACATAATGTGTGTATATATCTATATACCACTCGGTGGTGAGATCAACGAACCTTCCATCCTGCAAATATTTCGGAGAGTATGGGTAAGAGTACCTAACAGAGAAGGCGGGTGGAAGGTGCTTTGGCGAGTAGTACTACATAAACATGTATGTAATTGTTATATATGGTCATTTCGTCTGCAGTTCCTGCCCCACGCGCGCGCTTTACACCACTCATGGTATGGGAATCAATGTATGTCCCTATTATATCTGATGGTAAAAAAGGATTGTACAGCGAAAGGTGTAATAAAAAATATATATATATGTGTTTGGATGAAAAAACAAGAAATGAAAAGAAAGAGTACTCACGATGAGTTGGCATTATTGCGAATTCGGAGCAGACACATTGTTTAGGATGGACGCTTTTTACAGAAGTCTGTGGTAACAGCCGTGCATAAAGAAAAATGATCCTGTGTGCGCCGCACCTTGACATGGGCTTGTGTATTTTCTCTTTTCTTTATTTTTGCCTTTGCAAATAATATATTTGATGTATATACTCGAAGGATCTTGTTGCCCGTACAAACGTCATCAAATGAACAAACATCCGTTTTTCTATGTTTGTGTATGGATGTCTGAAGGTGTACATTGCCGCCGCACATTTCACGTTATAAAACTGAATACGGAAGAAAAAACGGGGAAAAATATAAAGGTTGACGAATAAGTGAATAAATGCATTAGTAAATGAGTACATGAACCACAAACATATGTAGGCGAATTCTGTAAAGAATGGAATAGGCTCATACTGCAGAAAAATCCATCTGATCACAGATTGGTTTACAGAATCGGAGTTATGTTTCCAATGTCAATTAGTTCTTCCCAAACTCTGGATTGTCTTCGTGCGTGAATTGTACTCGAAAAAACGACATGTTGACCAAGAAATAGAAATATATGTGAATGAGGATATTGCTTAGGACATTATGACAGAAAAAATGAAAAAAGGAATGAATGGTAATAACGACAAATGATGTTGAGCACAGGGATGAACGAGACCGTGATGCCAACAACTTCAACTTTCTTCCCGTTAGTCTATTCACAGTGAAGGAAAAAGGAATATAGAGGATCACCAAAGTCGATAGGAGAGATGGATACATCACTGCTACACTTTTACAATGTGCCACCAATGCACATTAACGTTGTGACATCTATCGAAATAGTAACAATTGTTGTACCAATGTTATGCAGTTCACTATACTGGATTTGATTAATTTGCGTACTAGTTGTGTTGTTTCATAGTTCCCTTTTATTAATATAAATGAAATTCACATCTTTTCCTTGCTTTCCTCCACTTAGTTCAATGTTTCATACCCCGTTATTAATACCCCGAATTAATAGTAAACAAACCTTTTTTGTGCGATAGAATTGATACTCATATAAAGATGTCATTCTTTGCGATAAACACAGAAACATGGAAGGCAATATACTGACGATTTACTCAAAAAAATCAGCAACCTCAGCAAGCTCTCGGGCACGAGCTTGTTCGTGAGCCCATCGGTCCTCTGCCAATTTGTCGCTGAGCGCCCATTTATCGTGGTAAACGCGTTGGCTACATTGTGGACATTTTTTACCCCCTGGGAAGAATGATATTTTATAGAAAATTATAGTTTCTTTCCATTCTTCTGACTAGTACTGAACATAGAAGTATTCATGTCGTCAATACCATGGAATGGAGGTGTCTTCATGAATGTCAGGAGACATTGTAAATGGAAGAGGTGGCCGCAGTAAAGTCTCTCCACATGAAGATCTGCATCTGGATTTATTTCCGCGTCTGCTGGGTTGCGCGGAAGACATGGGCCTTTGCAAAATTGACAGTTCTCGTTGGGAAATTTTTTGACCGTTCTAAAATGGATAAAATCTTGGAATTATTTGCCCATTCAGAGGATCTCCAGCTCGTGTGTATACATCATGAACTATTCACCGAATCAGGAATGACGTAACTGTGTTCAACGAAGGTAATGGCGAAAATTTCTGATTTGGCTCTGATTTTAATGGTGGCTCAACGCAGCGGCGCGCCAATTCCCGACACTGTCCCAAAATATAACGAGAAAACAGCTGAGGGAAATTTGTTTCCACGTCGGTGAATCTGAATGAAGAAAATACAGTGTGAAAACAATCAAATATTGAGACTAAGAAAAAATTGCATGTAAATTGAGTGATAAAATACCTGACAGAATTTATGGGATAATCATCTGGCAGGTGGATACGCGCTTTGTATAAATACAGACCTTCACGTACTTCAATACAAATCAATGATGACTTCTGCTTTAATTTTAAAGTATCAGTCCCATCCAATAACTTCTTCAGGGATGATATCTCATCATAACAGCAAATTAGTGGATTCTCCCGAATGAAATTCTCAATGAATTTCAAAATTGGCAAAATCTGAATCAAAAAATGAAAATAGAAGAAACAAATTTAATAATTCATGACAAGTCCAGCGACAATTGTTTGATTCATATTACTTGTGCTCTTCCTAAAATATTCTTGCACTCTTTTTCACAAACTTCTGTTAAGCCATTCAACAGTTTTGATGACAATGTGTTACTCTTCAGCTCAATCAAGAGCGGTTCTTTTGGATAGAGATCCGTGAATTGTATGCAAACGACAATTTTCTTGAATGCTGTGCGTCTAAAGAAATAAAGGAGATCCATTGATATGAAATCATTCAAATATATTTTCCGACTATCGGTGCAAATTCACTAACGTTATTTCCACGCGGACCATAGAAGGCACACAGGACACAAGTCGACTACCTGGGATAACATTCTGACAGACTTTGGAGACTTCTTGTAATTCATCATCAATAAATCCCATGGACGAATACAACCAAATAATTATGAAGTAGATTCAGATTTCCAATTATATGGTACCTGAAAAATAGTTTTTGTCGGAAAAAACATAACCTCTATGAACGAGTAAAAGATTGGAAACTATTGATGACAATACACAGTCGAACATAATTATTGACAATTAGTTCATTTTACCTCACAATTTTGTCAATTATTGTAGCTCCAATGAATAATCACTGCAACAATACCATCAGTGAAATAATGATAGTTTCACCTAAGTTAAAGTGATGAGTACACCATAAATAATCTAATGAAAGTGGGAATCTAGAGTATAAATATGTAAAAACATTATTTTCAAGGTTGTAATCAAACGTCGAATTTGCAATTGTTATTATTGTTATTGTTCTTGGAAAACGACGCCATTCCGCAGATAATATGACAAATAAATGAATGTCAGAAATTACAGTACAGAAAATACATAGGTGGCGCTCTGAACGTTTCGAATTATTCGAACGATTTGAATTATGAAAAATCGCGACGTGTGCAGTTACATCAGCAACATCCAACATTTCTACTACATCATAAGAAAATAACAACTTCATTTATCAGGATGCTCTCCGAAATATCACAGTTGATCATGTTATATCATGAATATAAATGCTACAAGTAGTCAAATCAATGAAATACGAAAAATATGATTCATCATTCTTACGATACATTTCCGTCATTCTACTGGTGAACTGGCTTTCAGCCATTCTTCTCTGCAAGCAGCACTCGAATGAAAATTCAATGCCATAGAATGATTTGGGCTCAATTCATTGTTAATA
Organism: Meteorus sp. PSUC_FEM 10030008; assembly: GCA_018881525.1. Taxonomy (NCBI): domain Eukaryota; kingdom Metazoa; phylum Arthropoda; class Insecta; order Hymenoptera; family Braconidae; genus Meteorus; species Meteorus sp. PSUC_FEM 10030008. The sequence goes on from JABMBR010002124.1 coordinate 24,099, forward strand.
CGAAAGGTAAAAAAAGGGACGAAAACAAACGGTGTAAAGACTTCTAAGATATCCTTCAAAGTAGATGCCGGTTGCACTTATTGTCAAAGTTACTCACTGGATAATGGTCGACATGAATCCGATATAATCACATACTTCCAGTCTATCGAGATTTGTTTTTATTATGTATTCGATGTATTGTATGCTGGTCTTCATATTCCAGACCCTCAGCCATCATATTATGCATATTCGATCCCTTCTTATCAATCATGAACTTTGATGGCGCTGATAAAGTCCCAACATCTTGTTCATCTGTTTTCCAGCAGTGGCGCCGTCAAAAAGCTAGTGCTGCCACTCTCAAGAATGATGAAAGTTTCATTGTATGAAATGATTCATCTGTTACTTCATATATTCATCGGTGTACGGATGGCACTGATAGTTTTCAAACTGTATTGATAGTTTCTCAGCAACATTATATCAAAAAATAGAGGATACATTTCGCAATTCACCAGGATATTAATTGAAGAATGATGAAGTACTCAACGAATATGGTGAATACCGATTGGATGACTGCTGAAGCATCAACCGGCGTAAGTAAATCTCATTTACATTCATTTTCCTTGATTTAGAATCATGTCAAATACTTTTTGAGGTTAGAATGACAGTGCAATCTTGCACCTTTGGTTGATATCTAACAATACTCTTGAAAATGACAATTTGTATCAATTCTAGACATCTATCATGGCTTGTGAGTTTGATGGTGGTGTGGTGATTGGCGCTGATTCACGTGCAACAACCGGGTAAGTCATAATTGATATTCAAATCATCATCCTACATGAGTGAAGGGCTGACAAATTCTTTCATTGTGCTGATAATATTGTACTCGAGTTTGTTGAAATCACCGTGATGGATAAATTCTCAAAATTGATTCGTTGGTAATCAATTCTGGAATGTGTTGTGGTATCTAGTGCTGGATCAAATGCATTGCATCATAAATTTGATGAGCAGTTGAAAAGATTGAGTTAGAAGATTACAGTGTTATATTCATGACAGGATATCATCAATGGCGTTTTGTGGATAATATTTGATCAATGTCATAAAAAAATAAATGAGGGTACATACGTATGAATAGGAATGGTGTAGAAGAAATACTAACTACTGATAACTATGGCATAATATAGAGAGATTCAGTCCATGAATTTTCTGGGAAAGAATATACTTCTTGTGTCTTTTTTTCCTAACAGAGCGTACATAAGCAATAGAACTGCTGACAAACTCACGAAAATCACGGATAATATCTATTGCTGTCGTTCGGGGTCTGCCGCCGATACTCAAGCTATTGCTGATATTGTCTCATATCATTTGGGATTCCATCAGTAAGTTTCCTACGTGATCGTGTCAGTTATTGGATTGATTATGCGAAGAAAAATACGGTACAATAAATGTGTGATGTAATTCCGGACAAACAGTATACAGTTTCATTGATTCAAACAGAATGGAGCTTGGATCACAACCCCTAGTGGAGACAGCTGCCAATGTATTCCGTGAAATGTGCTACAATTATCGTGATTCACTAGTTGCTGGTATATTAGTTGCTGGTTGGGATGAACGCAAAGGTGGACAAGTTTATAGCATTCCAATTGGGGGTATGTGCGTTCGACAACCAATATCAATTGGTGGTTCAGGATCCACATACGTTTATGGTTACGTTGATGCTCATTATAAACCAAACATGACCAAGGATGAAACAGTTGAACTAGTTACCAATAGTAAGTATTGCGATGCTAGGTACTTTGTCCTCGCCGTATATATGATGAAAGTACATTTTGTTTCTCTATATTTTCAATAGCATTATCATTGGCAATGAGTCGTGACGGTAGCAGTGGTGGTGTCATTCGTCTGGGTGTGATGACTAAAGATGGAATTGAACGCAAAGTAATTTTGGGAGATAATTTACCCAAATTTTTCGAAGGTTGAGACGTGAGCATTTTGTGTATCATAAGATCACACGTAAATATCTACGAACATTTTCTATACACTTTATGAATTTTAATTTGATTAATTTGGGTGAGAATAAAGACAATGAATGTTGATGATAGAATTAATCGTAAATCATTATCCCCCGTTTACAATCAATTTGTGCGTGATCTCTGAGAATTATTTCCACCAATTTCGTGATAATATATTATGACAAATTGGTAAATTGTTAGAGAAAGGTCAATGGTTGAAATCATCGCGCGTTGAATTTCCGGACTCATTCCTGTATAGGTATATATAACATTACACTTAATTTATTTTTATTCGTTGTATTTTTCTTTTCATCTTTCTTCGTTTTATTGAATGCATCTGCCACGAATCCATCATTATAGATCAACTAACTAAATATATTAAAATTGCTTCCTAAATTTAGGCCATATTATTCAATTGTGGATCGCTCAAGTCTACAGCAGCGTTTTACTGTGGTACTTAGAGCCATTGTCACTTTAACGAGAAAATCGCTGTGTCGCGTATATGAGTGGAGTTCATAGTGGCGCAGTTGAGTGGCATGCGCCTCATTTATGTGTCAGATGCGTTTGAATATCTTCTTTCACATATGAACGTTAACGATCACAAAATTACATTTTCTCTTCGATATCGTGTAGTGTCGGGGAATTAACTTTAGTGACATACAATTTAATAAATACACGCGACTTATCGGGAAAAAAAGAAATTTAGATTGAAATGACTTCCGAAGGATATCCCAGTAGTAGGAGCGGATCCAATTGGGTACCGGGCCAACCGACCGTCGATGAAGTCAGCAATTCAATGCAAAGTTTTGGAGGTGTCGATTATTTGATATTCGTTCTTATGCTTGCATCGTGTGGCGGAATTGGAATATATTTCGGATTCATTAAAAAATCATCAGGCGAAGATGAATATCTTGTCGGTGGTAGAAATATGAAGACGTTCCCCGTCAGCCTCAGTTTAATTGCCAGTTTTATCTCGGGAATTTCATTGCTTGGAACCCCGACCGAGATTTATGTTCATGGAACAAGTTACCTGTTTGTAGCTTTAGGTGTGATACTCGTCGGTTTTACTATGTCAACCATTTATTTACCAGTGTTTCATGAGTTACGATTAACTAGCACTTATGAATATCTTGAAAGACGATTCGATGGTAAAGTAAGATTTTTAGGATCGGTCCTTTTTTTCCTTGGAATTGTAAGTACATTGGATTAATACGTCGTTATCTGTATACAGAATATTTTTCATGATGCTCGTCTACGAATTTCCAGATGATATGGCTACCTATAGTTATCTACGTACCCGCATTAGCATTTAATCAAGGTAAAATTGTCAATGCAAGTTTCGTTGGAATGTTACAAGTGTCTAATTTGATTCCTCAATAAAATTTTATGCTTGACAGTGACGGGAATAAACGTGCATATCATCACACCTTTTGTATGCATTATTTGCATTTTCTATACTTGCGTGGTTTGTATAAATTTTGTGTCAGAATTATTGAGATATTTATGTTCGACTTAAACGGTAATGGTATGATGTGATTAGGGTGGCTTGCGTGCCGTAGTATGGACCGATTTTGTACAAGCCTTCATCATGTTTGGTGCAATGTTGCTCATTGTGATTAAGGGTACCATCGACGTGGGTGGACTTGGGGTCGTGATCCGACGCAATTATGATTCTGGAAGACTCGAGTTTCCGCTGTATGTAGCATTTCATTCTCGTAACAAAAATATATACATTGAAATGAAGTTGTTGGTACAGTTGAAGGAAAAAATGAATGCGAAATTCAACATACAGATCCGATCTTAGTCCATCAACGAGGCACACATTCTGGGCACTTGTAATTGGTGGATTCGTTCATTGGCTCCAAAGTTCGGCAATAAATCAAAATATGATTCAACGCTATATGGCTTTACCGAATCTCCAAGCAGCCAAAAGGTACTGCTACGGTGAATCGTGTTCAGGAAATGAATTCAATACTCAAAACACATTCGCAATGAAATTTTAGTGCACTCTGGATATTTATTTTTGGGGCCTTGAGTCTCATCGGAATCTGCGGTTATTCAGGTTTGCTAATTTATGCTTGGTATCATGACTGTGATCCATTGACAACAAAATTAGTGAGTGCGAAAGACCAACTACTTCCATTGTTGGTGATGGATATTCTCGGACAATTTCCGGGTTTGCCAGGACTCTTCGTTGCGGGTGTGTTTAGTGCTGCACTTAGGTAAAACGACATTACATAGTTGGATAATTAACGCTGAACAACTGGCATACTTTCTCTGTGTCCAAAATATGCTCAACAGTTCTCTCTCAACTGGACTCAATTCTATGGCGGCGGTGGTGCTGGAGGATTTCATAAAACCGCTACGCAAAACACCATTAACTACTCAATGCGCCGACATATTGATGAAACTTACCGTTGTAATTCTGGGCATAATATGCGTTGGTTTAGTGTTTGTAGTAGAAAAAGCTGGTACGCATGTACTTCAACTGTCGATAACTATGGGTGCTATTCACAGTGGACCATCACTTGGAATTTTCAGCATTGGAATTCTGTTACCATGGGTCAACGCTAAGGTCAGAAAATTCATCCCCTCCTGATTTATAGCCCCTAAAACAACTGTCATTTCAGCAGTTGAACAAATCTTGTCATCACATCTTCAGTTTATTTATGATTACAGGGCGCTCTTATCGGCGGACTTTCAGGATTGGGATTCATGGGATGGGTAACGTTGTCAGCACAAGCAGCTATCGCAAGCGGAAACATCATGTAATTAATCAATTTTTCATTGTGAATATTTCGTTAACTACAGAAGAAACCTGGAATTCAACCGAAATTCTATTGCATATCATTTTTGTTAACTCTTGACTCTTAAATTCCGGGATCATATGAGAATCCTTTCAACGAAACTCTATTTCGAATTTTAATATACCACCACAAAACCTCCTTCTACTTCAGATTTGAAGAAAAACCAGTCACCACGGAAGGCTGCACATATTGGTTTCAACAAGCGGAAAATTTATTACTTGTGGTTCCACCCGATTCTATATTTGGAAACACCAATGATGAAGCATTGGGGTAAGAGAAAATGCGAATATGAAAAGATGACGTGAGATGCGCTTCCATTACTTTAATATATTTAGTGAACCTTGGGCGCTATACCGTCTGAGTTACCTGTGGTATACCGTAACGGGTGCATTAGTGACAATGAGCGTCAGTCTTGTGGTAAGTATTGTATCGTCGGAACGTATTGAAAAACTCGATCCAATGTTGGTTGCACCCTTCATTCGTAAATACTTGAGAACTACAAATTCAACTGAGCTGTGTCAAGTCGAGGTATTCAATGAATTTTCCAACATTTTCATAACAAAATCAATGAAAAAAAAAGATGATCAATAATACTAGTTCTACTTCTTCATCTTTTGACATAGACAACATCGCACAATGTACATACCAATAGCTATACGATGAGTTCCTCTGGGACATCAGTGATCACAACACCTACATGAATTTCCAAACATTTTCGGATAAAACAGGGAGTGAAGTTTGATATTTTTTATTTATAATAAGCGCAGATGAGTGCATTGTGTTTAATTGTCTATATATATATATAT